>CAUZXS010006551.1:0-90000 GCA_963585895.1 Sepioteuthis lessoniana
GACCGTAAAGCATCACGGGGGAAATATTTTGCTGATGTAAAGATGGAATTATTGTTCCGGAGTTATCTTTTAAAATGTTTCCTAAATTTTCTTTTTCTTCAAGAATTCTAATGGTTTTCTGGTTTTGTAGCTTACTTCGTTGTTTCTCTTTTTCCTAATCAACATGGCAATTTTTCAGTTCCAAATTCTATTCCTGTATTCTTATAATTTCTATAAGGGTTTCTTGTTCTTTCTCATTTTTAGCAAATATTATCCATATACATAATAAGGTTTATCTTTTCCTGTGACTTGGTAAATTTGTAACCCCCTGTGTATTTCCTAACTATATAATTGTGTGGTATCATTGCAATAACAAATAGAAGTAGTGAGAATAAGTCTCCTATGATAGTACCTATTTTGATTTATCACTTCTGCTTGTGTTTGCCCCACACCTGCTGCTAATTACTCGTTTTTGCTTTCCCTGGCTTTCCTGAAGAAGGTAATGACTTTTATTTTGCACATTTTCCTGTATTCTAATATCAAAGTTTGTCGAACTGTATCATAGACCTTTTTTTGTTGTCAATTCATACAATGGCTACATTTTCTCGCTTTGTTTCACCTTTTCTGGGGATGTGCTAATCATTATGTTCAAGGTCATCTATTTCTCGTTTCCTTGTAGCATCATTTCTGTTCTTTTGTAATGAGTCCGCGGTAACTAAGCGAGTAATAGATTTCTTCTCTTATATTATGTGGTTAAGATTTTTCTCATCATAAGCAAACACGTAGGTCAATAGTTTCTGGAGATAAGTTACTTTTTGGAGATCCTTCTGGATCAGAGTAATTCTTTGTTTCATCATCCATTCGGGTATTATTGCTTCTTCTTCTAGGTATTTACTCAGTTGCAGGGTCAGTCTGTCGTGGATAGATATTTATTTTTAAAACCAGAATCCATGCATGCTGCCATGGCCTGGCGTTTTCCAATTTGTTCTTTTCTTCAGTATTTCTCTTGGTGTATTTCTGTCTCAGAACTTTTTCAAGTTCTACCGATTCTTTTTCATTTAACTTATCTATCTTGTTTTTTTTTCTGTTTACATATCTCGCCCCAGAAAAGTTTTATTTCCTTTGCATTCGGCTCCTCATTTGTCTTTATACTTTCTCCACCGACTTGCTGGTAAAATATTCTTTCGTTATTTTGGAATGTCCTATTTTACTTGTATTGTTTGATTCTGTCCTGATATCTTTTGAGTCTTCCACTTTTTGTCTTTTTTAAAAATTTTATTTCTTCAAATGATATTGTCAATCCAGTTCATGGTTGGCTTTTTCGGTTTTTTCATTTCGTTGTGTTTTTGTGCATTTTTCTAACTTAGTGCTTTCACTTGTTCTAGCTAGTCCAATTTCCGATCTAGCTTATGTATTTTTATTTGGGTTCTTGCCAATTTTGTCACTGATTAGTTTTGACCCTGCATCAATTGTATGTTTTATTTCGTTGATATTGTCCGTTGGTATTTTTTTTTTTATTAATCTATCTATTTTTTTTTTTTTTTGTTTCTAACTTGACTTTTTCTTGAGTGTTGATTCCTTAGGGATGGAAATGTCCCTTTCTTTTCACATTGTTTCTTTCATTATGTGTTAATTTTGGTGCGGTGGCGCTGAATTTCCTTAAGTTTTGATTTTCAGAATTTTGTGTTTCAGTTCTTTTAGATGGTACTCATGGGTCGTACTCCTTATGACTAACCTGTCCACATATTTCCATTATTTTGAGGTCAGAAAACCAGCCTTTCTTTAAAATTATCCATGTTTAGTCTGAACGTCTTTGGCTGGTGTTGAAATAAGCAGTGTCTTCCTAAATTCATATTATCCTTTTCTTATAACCTCTTTGTGCTGGGTTGCTTTTAAAGTAGTAGTAGATTACATTTTTTCTGGCGTCTCTTAGATGTACTGTTGCTTTGGATATTTTTGGCCCTGAAATAAGAACAGCCAACATTTGCAGGATGACCATCAGGTCCTCTGTGTTAGCTATTAAGAAGAGTACTTGCTAAGCATGGCAATCAAATCTGTCACTCGGGTTCTATGTTTGATTTTATTTGTTAGATATTGACTTGAAGATACCTTTTGGCATACCACTTAAATTGTGTGGATAGCATACTTGAAGGAAGTCACGCTGGAATAAGCAATAAACAGGAAATAAACCTGTTTTCTAAAGTAAACAGAACGCAGGTTTTCCTAGCGGAAGTTCCGCGTTAATTGCGTGGCGGGCATGCTAGAAGGACGCGAGTTTACATGCAACACGTAGGCGGCAGACTGGAGGTGTGACCACTAAAAATTCCGTGGGCGTCCAAAATATTATATAACCAGCAGGGACGAGTGAAGAAGAGAAGACCGCGGAAGGTAGCTGCAATACATCACATCGCTCTGGACTCTGACCTTGCGCCAGACCTCCCAGAGTAGAGAATCTTGCGATAGCCCTGTACGAGACTCACAGAAGTAGAGAAGCGAGGAGAAATTAAGGATTTGATGCCTGGAGGTGGCCCTCTATTAGTTTCGCTAAAGTAGAGAATGAAGCAGAAAGGCAGAAGATGTTTTAACGCAGATTCATACCTCGGCTTCAGTTCGTGTGCAAGCTCAGCCATTTTCGACTCACTCTTACTCTACCCATACATACATTTCGGGTAATAAAAGGACAAGAAAAGAAGCAGATTATATTTTTATACATCAGTGTTGCTATCTTTCTCTGCTATATAACATATTTATATTTATCATTTTTTGTAGGTAGTATATTGTAGCTATACCAACACCAGCAGGTCTTAAATATTTGCGCTCCTGTTACAGATGTGACCTGTTAGTTTTCTTTAAAAGAATGTAATTCTTAACTTAGTTAAAGTTCATCTATCCCTTTTTTAAATTTTAATCAGGCTTTGTGGTTTGGTTTAAATCTGATTGGTTTGGTTTGGTTTGGTTTGGTTGGTTGGGATTTATGGCATATCAACCTTTGTAGGTTATTTAATGCCAAATCCATTTTTATACAAATAATCAGTTCTATTTCAAACAATTCAGTTTAGCATGTGTACACAGTTTAATCGTCAAAAACATTTCTGTTTCAATCCATTCAATTAATTCAAACCGTTCTAATTCATCTGATTCAGTTTAGTATAAGCACTGAAGTTCTATATTAAACAAATCAGTTTTATGTAAGTAGAGTTTCAATGTAAAAAAACAGTTCCATTTCAAACAATTCAGTTTAGCATAAGCACACAATTTAAATGTAAATACACAGTTTATTTTTCAAAAACATTTCTATTTCAAGCAATTCAGTTTCGTCAAACAGTTCTATTTCAAACAATTCAGTTTAGCATAAGTACATAGTTTAGAGGTCAAAACAGTTCTATTTCGAGCAATTCAGTTTAGTATAAGTACGCAGTTTAAATGTGAAAACAGTTCTATTTAACCCATAGATAGGACCCTTATTATGTGCTACCACTCCGGGTCAGAGGGGACCTGGGAGCGATGACAATGAAGGGGTACTCCGCATTCCCCAAAGCTCCAGCATTACTGGAACTTCA
Organism: Sepioteuthis lessoniana; assembly: GCA_963585895.1. Lineage (NCBI taxonomy): Eukaryota > Metazoa > Mollusca > Cephalopoda > Myopsida > Loliginidae > Sepioteuthis > Sepioteuthis lessoniana. The sequence continues at coordinate 3,540 of CAUZXS010006551.1, forward strand.
CCATCAGATTGTTTAGTGTCATATCCAGGACAGTCGTTAGTGGTGGTGGGTCTTTTCTCTCTGCAGAGAAATAGTCAGTGTATTCTACAGCCCCAGCTGACTGGGCAATTTATATCTGAATTTTTAGGCTTAAAATTCTAAATAGATTCTAAATAGATACAACAGAAGGTAGCACGTTTAATCAATAGACTTCAAGATTCGGCACTAGTAAATTGTTTGAGTAAAATAATCTATTTTGTCTTTCATGTTTCTTTTCCATTTCTGTTTCTTGTGTTTTATTTTCCATATAAGTTAAAAGGATCTTCGAAGAACTTCAGAATAAAACAACCCTTACTCTCTGTCAGTTTGTCTATAATATTATTGTACTCCAAATGATATTTAAGAAACACCCTTGTCAAATGACTTTCCATCTTTTTTCCCTTCCTTTACTTCTTTCTTGTCAGTGTTGTAGGTCATTTTGGTACATGATTTAAAGAACAGAAAAGAATTATTATTATTATTATTATTATTACTCCTCGAGTTTTTCGCACCAGCGTTAGCTGATGGTTTCTAACTAAACTTTAAGTGACAGCGAGTCTCCTCAAGTCCCCGGGACTCTTCTCAGTATTCTGGCTGATCTCAATAAGGCAGTAGTTTGGATGGTCTCCACTCGTCTCGTTATTTCCAAGTCCTTCAGTCATTGTACCAATTCTTTGGTGACTGTACCAAGAGTACCAATTACAATCGGTATAATCTTCACTTTCATGTTCCACAGTTTTTTCAATTTCCTAGCAAGGTCAAGGTACTTATCCTTCTTTTTGCTTTCTTTCAGCAAAATCTTCCATTCTCTCTCTTTTTTTTTCTCTTTTTTTTTTGATTATTATAAGGTCTGGTTGTCTGGCCAAGATTAAGTGATCCGTTTGTATGTCAAAATCCCTGATGAGTTTGTGCGTTTCATCTTCCAGGACTGATTCTTGGTGGTGCAAATACCATTTGTTTGCATGGTCAAATTTTAATTTCTAGCACAATTCCCAGTGGATCACCTTGCCCACCCAGTCGTGTCTAGTTTTATGCTCTTTCTGTGCTAATTTGCTTATTTCGTGCGAGTTTTTCACACTACCGTTAGCTGACGCTCTTTTACTGGAGTCTGAATGACTGCAAGTCTCCTGAAGTCAATGCAATAGTTTAGATGGTCTCAGCTCGTCCCCATATCTCCAACTCTTCCAGCCTCCTTTCCAAGTCTCGGGGGACCGTTCCAAGCGCACTAATTACAATTGCAGTCATTTTGATGTTCCATAACATTTTTAGTTCTCTGGCAAGGTCCAAGTACTTGCCACTCTTTTCGTTTTTGTTTTTTTTTCCATCTGTGGTCCGTCGTGAAAGCAAAGTTCACTATCGGGCAGGTGTTATATTTTGACCTTCGGCCCGAGCAAAATGCCATTCAAGGTGATGCACCGGAAGGAAGTGACACATTCCAATGGCAGTTAGGAGAGGAAATCGCGTGGACGGAAATTGGCTAACAAAATGGGACAAGCTAAAAAATCCCATGATACTCTCATAGACTGACGCACCGGAAGAGAGTGACCTCTGAACTGCATGACAGTTATTTCCGCTTGATGACGATTAAACATTCGATTTCAAAGATCGAGTGAGCGTTGAACTATTATATAACTCAGTTGAGTTCGAGTTCCGGCCAGTTGGAGACGAGATGTGGTAGGGAAAGCCACACCAGGCCGAAAGGGCTTGGGGCCCTGATGAGTTGGATGAGAAGAGAAGATGCTAAGATGCAGTAAAGAAAGCCATCATCCAGCAGAGTGAGTCCCTGGGCCTCCGGTTGAGCAGCCCTGGGGAACGAGAAAGACACAACGTTGACGGCCATAAGTTTGAGGGTCTAAATATTACAGTTTATGTTCGGTCTCCAGCTCCCTCTCACACGCAAACCTTGGGTAACCCTTTTCGAACCCTTGCGATAAAGTGAGAGGTAAATATTTTGTTAAAGAAGTCTTCCTGCGTCTGTCATTATCATTGCGTCTTTATTATTATGTCGTTATGATGCTGTTGATGACAATATAACACAGGTTCTTCCTTTTTTTTCTTTTTTTTTTGTTAACTATCACAAAGTCTGGTGTTCTGAGAGAGATTAGGTGATCTATTTGTTTCTCAAAATCCCAGAGAATTTTGTGTGTTCCATTTTCTAAGACGGATTCTGGGTTATGCATATACTATTTGGTAGAATGGTCAAATTTCAATCTTTTGCACGATGCAATGTAATTAACCTTTTTCCGCTCTTTTTAATATAGTCCTCGAGTCCTTGTATTGATGCATCTACACAATCCTCAATGCGGGCGAGTCCTCGTCCTTCTTCTTTTCATGATACCTATAGTCTATCAATGTCATTTCTCGGATGTTTCCTTCATCTCTCCTTGTTTGGTGTCTGTTTCCAATATTCCCAAGTACCTGAAGTTTACCTTCCCTCTAAGCGTCCTAATACATTCTTGATTTTGTACTTTGGTTCCTTCTGCTGATTCTATTTTTCCACTTTTCATTACAAGCAGTTTTCAAAGCCAAATTCCATTTCTTTATACTGACTGTATATCCTTATTGCTTGTATCAGGGTCTCAATTTCTTTTCATTTTCTATACACTCTTGGCGTAGAATTGCCTTTAAAATAACACTGGATTGCTTTTTGTTGTTTTCTCTTCTGAAATAAGAAAAGCCAACATTCGAAGGATGCCGATTATTTCCTCCCACGTTGGCTATCGAGGGAACACCTGCCGAACATGACACCCAGATCTATTGTCTGGATCTCGTGTTGATTTGGATTTGGATTTGTTATTTTTAATGGATAGTTTAATGAGGCTATACGAGACGTAGAGGTCGATATGACCAAGAGAACACTTCAGCAGACCACAAAAAAGTACGCTTTTAAAAATGGATATAGGGTTCGCCTGTGGCCCGGGAGACTAGGATTCAATCCCAGGTCGAGTCATACCAAAGACTCAAAAAATGGTACTTGATGCCTCCTTTCTTAACACTCGGCATTATAAGTTACAGACCATGGGGTAAGTGGAGCAATCCAGGGAAACGAGTTGCGCCCTCCCCAACACTTTGATGTAGTAGCGATCAAAAGGGGGACCTTCGGGTCACCCTCGACTACGATGCCAACAACAATAAGTCTAACGGTCACTTCTTTGTCGGAGTTTTAGGGTTTACGAATTCCTAATGTAGGCTATTAGATTTCACGGGAGTTAGCTAATGACTTATACAAATTTTTAGAAACTTACGCACAAGACTTTTTTTTATGGATTTAGTAATACCATACCTTGGCTGGACTTCTGAATCTTCTATTTTCCATTTCTTAAAAAACAATTTAATCACTTATATATATTCATTACCCTTCGTTTGCTACTTTTGCAAAAATAATTTTAGTCGAATGAACCGGAGGAGAGGAAGATAAAAAGAAAGACGGACAAAGACAGAACGATGGTTGTAGAATTATAGACATTCCTTTTTTTTTCCCTTCCTTCTTTCTTCAACCTTTTCTTCCTTTTGCTTTCTCATGTTATTTGCTAGGTTACTAATTGAATTTCCAACTTTTTAAAGACTAAATTTGAATTCGATAGTAAGTCAAAGATATTTTTTTAGAAATTATTATCATTATTATCATTCTTAGAAATTATCATTATTGTTATTATTATTAGAAATTATTATTATCATTCTACTCCTTGTGCGTTTTTACGCCAGTTTTAATAGGTGAACATCCTCTGGAGTTTGAGTGACAGCAAGTCTCCTCGCTTCTCCAGGACTCTTCTAAGTATTCTAGCTGATTTTAGTAGTACTATCTAGATAGTATCAATTTTTCCTCTAATCTTAAGTTCCCTCGGTCTATTGGGGACTGTTCATGGGACTCCAACTTCAATTAATATCACCTCACCCCCATGTTCCACATGTTTTTCAACTCGATGGCAAAATCCAAGTATTTGTCTATCTTTTCATGATATCATCATCATGTCGTGCCACTAGCACGGATATCCCTGACCCTCTCTCGCCACTTTTCCCTATCGTTCATCGCCCCTAGCAGGTCATCAGGGCTACATCCCGTATCCTCACAGAGCTGCTGTATGTATGTTCTAGCTGATCGTCCAGCTTTTGCTCGGCCATATGTGCGGGTCCATAGGAGTACATCACTCATGAGATCGTCTCTGCTTCTCCAGCAGTGTCCTGCGTGTCTGGTTCGTCTAACTTGGATAGTTTTCGGGATATGAGGCAGGTGGCCATATAGTTGGTGCTTTGTGGGGTGTTGCCGCTCGGACTTATTCAACATTGCTCTCAACATTCTTGTGTAATTGCCGTCTAGCTTTTTCTCCAGCCGTTTTGTTAGCGTCCAAGTGGTGCATCCATACAGCAGTATCGACACGACCGCTACCTGGAAGAAACTGCGTTTCATTTTATCGGTCAGGTTTGATTTCCATATGATCGATATCTTATCGATAGCTGTCCATGCCTTCGTTAGTCGTGTGTCGATGTCTTTTTCGGTTGATGAGATACTGCTTCCTAGGTAGGTGAATTTGTCTACCAATTTCAGAGAGGTTCCGTCTAGTGTGGAAATGTCGCCTGTTTGATATATAAAGTAGATAACGCTGAAAAACCAATAAAAAGTCCTTCACTCCTTCCTGAATAGAAGCATCAATATCATTATGGACCACTTTTAAAACGGGCACCCAACGGTTTCGCGGTTCGTCGAGTATATGCCTATATTCGAACCCTCATATCTCATCATAGGAAGCGAATAGAGCGAATTCAGTGAAAATTTGCTAGCTGCTAATACTTCAGCCTTATCTTGTTACGATTGTTTGTTTTTTCTTCTCTCGCAATCTCGTTCTCGGAAAGTCTCGTAAGATGGCTTTGTCGCACAAACGTTAACTCAATCAAACGCCTTCTCCGTTTGACTTGTACCAATTTACTTGTTTCTTTGCCAGTTTCGTATGTTTATTTATCTATCGAGTTTACGACGATTTGGTGGTGCTTCGATGGGGAAAAAAATGAACGAAAGAAAAATAATATTGGAAGGCGTTGATAGAATTTCTTGAGGAGACGAGATTAGTCGAGAAAAAAAAACTGTTTTGGTAATTTATGCTTTCTTGCTAAAATTCTTCTTATTAACTTATTGTTTTCTGTAAATCTTCTTCTTCTTCTTCTTCTTCTTCTTCTTCTTCTTCTTCTTCTTCTTCTATTATAATTATTATTATTATTATTATTATCATTATTATTATAGTTGTTGTTATTGTTGTTGTCATTGTTCTTGTTGTTGTTTATCCTCATTCTGTTATTGCTATGTATTTATTTTCATTTTTATTTATTTATTTATTTATTTTCTGGTTTCGGGAAATAGCTTATGTCTAAATCATCCATAACTCTTTCCTGAGATTGATATCAGCAGTAACAAACGTCAGAAAAGGAAATGAAATAAAATAGAATAAAATAAAATAAAATAAAGAAGAAAAAAAGATGAAATAGATTGAATAAATAAAACAAACAGGAAAATCAACAGCAAGGGAAGATAACTCTGTTGTCACGAGAAAAGATCAAACAGATAATATCCCACACAGATACAAATAGTTACTGTTTTCGGCTTCGAGAGATAACCACACGAAAACAAAACTGCTTAACAAGTTCTATTCGGTCGAGCAAATGTTAACCGAGCCAACTTGAACGAGTAAAACATGAATAAATCTGAAAAAAAAAAAAGAAGACATTTAAAAATAAAAAATAAAGCTATATTTGCTTGGTTCTTTATTTGAAGCCATATTACCTGAGACCTTGTGATCTTCTGTCTCGTGTTTACTTTATTATGGTTAGGGAAACGATGACTTGGATGGCCATCCAATAGGCTGGCGACTTTCAGTGTTGACGTCACCACAGTAGATCAGAGTGTTATCTTAATCCAATCAGAAGGCTCCATTCGATAATCTGGCTCGTTTCCTGATTGGTCAGATAATATAATTAGCCTTGCCTTGAGCAAGAGAACTTGGAAGTAACAAATTGTGTTATTTCTCTGCAAATAAGCCCTAGGAAAGTTAATTCTGTAACCAATGCACTGGGTTCAGTCTTTTTACGTATAGATGCGTCAACATATACGTGATTGAGCCTCATATATATATATATATATGTGTGTGTGTGTGTGTGTGTGTCTATATGAAAGATATGTTTCAGCGTGTTTCACTCTTTCTCTGTCTGTCTGTCTGTCTCTTTCTCGTCTGTCTGTCTGTCTGTCTCTCTCTCTCTCTCGCTGTATGTAGTAGAAAAGAGAAAAATAGAGAAAGAATGATAGACAAAAGTAGAAGAGCAGAAAGCAAAAACGGCAAATTGTTTTCTGATTTTGACTTAAGCAACATCTGTTGAATTTTTATACTTGAGAAAGGCATGAATCCATTTCTCCCTGTGCTCTGTTACACTATCAGATGTCTAACTAAAAAATCTCATCTTACAATTATACTAAGATATTTGACTAAGAAAAGCGTGTACGAGCGAGCGAGCGAGCGAGCACTTAGGCTAACCACATTCTTGTTCTTTCCATTTATATTTAAAACAGTTACGCCTATTATCACTCTTGACATACGTCATATATATATATATATATATATATATATATATGTGTGTGTGTGTGTGTGTGTGTGTGTGTGTGTGTGTGTGTTAAAAAATCTGCAGTAGATCGTTGTTTTCAGACTTGCAGATTACATTTCACTCCTTGCCATCCCAGGTTTCTTCACTTCCTCCCCAATTTATAATTGTCATTTTTAGTCATATGATTGATACATCATCTTACATTTGAAATTATTTCCCGGGGAGTCATGTGTTTCTCGTTTGGGTACCCAAACATGCTTGGGATCGAATTTCGATTGCTGCCGTTTTTGATATAGCCTTAAATACGATAGATAGATAGGTAGATAAGAACAGACTGAGATAGACAGATAAGAACTCACTGAGATAGATAGATAGATAGATAGAATAAAAGAATAAAATGCAAACAAAAGGAGTGCATAAAAAGTGTTTTAAAACCAAAAATTGCCCAAAATAAGTAAATTATGAAAGCTTAAAGTTCATTACTCAAAGTTTTTTTAGGTTCAAATGAAACTTTGACTTGTGAATTTTAAAAAATAAACTTTTCCATAAATTCAAGCTCTTGCTTGGAATTGGTTTATGACAAAAATCATTTTAATCTTGCAAAAACATTTGTTTTGGTGCTATTCAAAATGGCGACAAATCAAACAAAGAAATTCAAGTATGAAATTTTTGGTCTTTGAGAAGTGTAAACCTTATGAAATTTACTGAAGAACGTGTGGTGAGTATGGAGAAGCAAGCTTTCTGAAAAAAATATTTACCAACCGGTTAAACATGGGTTTGCTACAACGAGCCTGAATGGGAAAGACTGTCCATGAAGTAGAAACACACTAACTCTCAGGTAAAGAAAAGGTTCCGGTAGTAGAGATCAGTAAAGAAGGTCAGGTTGATATTAAGTGACCCATCACTATTGATTTTGAAAAAGGTGCTACGGTAAACAGTTATTCCAATCGCCAACTCCCGAGGCAAAACTCCATTGAATGACCCTCGTGTGTGTGTGTGTGTGTGTGTGTGTGAATATATATATATATATATATAAACTCATCCCATTTGCAGGATGGGACACCTAGTCAATTTTTTAAGCAGAGTAAAGTTTTTTTTTTATTCAGAATTTTCCTTCTTTTAGTCTAGTTGCCATAACAAGATTAAAAAGCCAAGTCTACCCTAGTATTTACCCATAGCCTCGTCGAAGATTTGATCTCGGTTCGTCGTACCCGTTTTCATAGACAATAACATCTACGCCTCGAGCTTTATATATATGTATATGTATAAACATTTGTTTTCTTAGATTAGGATATGACAAGTCAGATCTGCCACAGAAGGAAGAAACGTACACGAAAAGCCTTTAATCTAGAAGCAGCTCAAGATGTAATATAATTAAGAATTGTAATTAATTATATTAGTTAATTGTTTTATTTTAGAGATAAATTGTAAGCTAGGTAAAAAGTTCGAGTTTGATTTGTTAAGCCTAAGTTCGCCTTAAAAGTTAAAAGCATGCGTACATCACACCGCATATCAAAATAGGGTTTACAGGTTATTTTTGAAATTGGCTGTGGACAAGATATTAAAGACAAGCAACTTGGATGCGATGTCAGCTGAGATTAGAATGACGTCACACTGGAAAGTTGTAATGATATGTGTTATAATCAGATTAGTTAACAGAATATATATATATCTATATATGTATAAGTAGAGTCAGTTAGCCAATCTGCAGCCGTACCAGTACTATTGAATGACTGCACCACCTGATATTTAACGATGAAAAAGCAAAATGGGAACTATATAAAGATACTGCGTGCTATTTTGAACGAACCCTCGAATGTACACACCCCAAAGCAGCAGCTGTACGGCCACTTACTTTCCATCTTACAAACCATCCAAGTAAGATGAGCAAGACATGGTAGGTATGGCTGGAGAAGCAGACACAAATTCAAAAGTAAGGTCCTCTTGTGGAGCCCTACACATGGACACACCATTGTTGGCCGACTAGCAAAGAAATATTCATCTGCTCAGTGCTGACACTGGATGCCACCAAGAGGACCTGCCATGAGCGATGGACGATAGGAACAGGCGACGAAAGAGAGTCAAGGGAATCTGTGTAGAAAGCACGATTTTATGATGATGATGATGCTTAATATAGACTAGTATGATTTCAAAAGTTTGAATCGACTGGACATTTAAATATTTCCAGGTCCACTCTGGCCCGGAGTGGTAGCCCCTGACAGGGTCCTATCAGTGGGTTAAATAGGACTAAACTGTGTGCTTATGCTAAACTTAATTGTTTAGATAAAACAGTTTATATGTATAAAAATGGATTTGGCATTAAATAACCCATAATGGTTGATATGCCATAAAACCAGCCCAAACCAAACCATGTACAATTCATTTATGCATAACTATTTGACTGTGTGTAAACAAATGACTGGTGTTAAATTAAAGTGTTACTGTTTCATAGCAATATTTTAAAATATTTATCTGTGTGGAAACGAATGATTAATATTAAATCGAATTATTACTGTTAGATAGGAATACTTGAAACCATTTAACTGTGAGCAAAAAATGAGATCTGGCTCGTTTAAACATTTTATTTACTGACTATTCGTTTACAAATAATGTATATTTGATAAAGATATCCGAATAGATTTTGGCATTAAATATCCAACAAGGATTGATATGTCATATAACTCAATCAACCAACCATAGATGACATATCCAGTAACCTTTTTCTCTCTTTTTAATGCCACTGACAGAGTCTTAGACGAGTATGGATTGAAAAATCATTTGTATAGTGCTATATTTGTGGTTAAATTGGTGTACAAATAGTAGAAGTTTACTAAGCTTTTTGTTTAGATGTAACACCCAATGAAACTCGAATTCACTCGTGAAAGGTTACTAGTCTAGCTTGTTAACCATTACACCACCCGGGGCTCTCAATTGGTATACTAATGGTAAATTCGTTGAAAAATAGTCCTTTTAACACATATCATACCAGTGACGATTTTCAAGTAAGGCAGGTCCGCCTCCATTTGAAAGATCGGCACAACATAATTTTCCAACACTCTTTCCTAATATTTTTGATCCTATGGAACTAAAACAACTTTTGTAAATATCTTCATGCATAAATGCAGGAGGCATTTGGTGTAAAATTTATTGTCTTAGGGAAAAGGACAAGACTATTTGTGTTTCACTTTGCTCTAATGTCCTAAAAACAAAATCATGAATACATCTCTTCCTTCAATTATAGGTAAAGCGAGCTCTTTAGTTTTGGTTCAGCAATCGGTCCAGAATGAAAACTCTAAATCCAAACCAACTGTAAGTAAAAGTAAAGTTGGCGACCGTAGTCGAGGGCTACTTGAAGGCTCCCTTTTCAATAGCTACTACACCGAGGTGTAAGGGAGAGCGCTACTCCTTCTCCGGATTGCTCCACTTTACCCTTGAAACGTACCTTATAACGCTGAGTGTTAAGCAAAGAGGTATCAAGTATCAATTTTTGAGCCTTTAGTATGACTAGACCTGAGATTGAACCTCAGTCTCCCTGGCCATTGGCGAACACTCTATCACTAGGCCAATTTACTCTACTTAAAATAGCCCTTGTAGCGACAAAATTTATGAATAAGAATATCCGTAATTATGAATATATGCATAAATATATCATTTGGTATATCCAGTCGTGGAACTCCAGTTTGCAGATTTGCCTCGCAGACTGTTGACAGTGAATTGACCCTTTAACAAAATCCTAACTCATGTATTAACTGATTATAATTACTTTCGACATAGATATGCCCACATCGGTAGGGGTTTTTGTTGTTGTTTTGTTTTCCTAACGGGAGAGAGATACCTGATTAAACTTGCAAGATGTCGTTAATGAGTTTGATAACTCTTATAATAGTGCCATCGTCATCTATAACGGTTATGTTGATGTATTTGCGGGATTGCTGGCGTCAGGGTGGGGGTGGGGTTGAAGTTTATTTTGTTAGTTGAGAAAAACTGTAGAAAAAATGTGCTCCAGAAGAAAGAAAGAAAAAAAAAGAAAGAAAAATTCAAAAGAAAGAAAGAAAGAAACAAACAAACAAACAAAAGAAAATAATTCAGAAAAAAGAAAGAAAGTAAGAAAGGAAAATTCAGAAGAAAGAAAGAAAGAAAGAAAGAAAGAAAGAAAGAAAGAAAGAAAGAAAGAAAGAATTATTCAAAAGAAAGAAACAAACAAAAAACAAACAAAAGAAAATAATTCAGAAGAAAGAAAGAAAGAAAGAAAGAAAGAATAATTCAGAAGAAAGAAAGAAAGCAAGAAAGAAAGAAAGAATTATTCAAAAGAAAGAAACAAACAAAAAACAAACAAAAGAAAATAATTCAGAAGAAAGAAAGAAAGAAAGAAAGAAAGAATAATTCAGAAGAAAGAAAGAAAGCAAGAAAGAAAGAAAGAAAGAAAGATAGAATAATTCAGAAGAAAGAAAGAAAGAAAGAAAGAATAATTCAGAAGAAAGAAAGAAAGAAAGAAAGAATAATTCAGAAGAAAGAAAGAAAGAAAGAATAATTCAGAAGAAAGAAAGAAAGAAAGAAAGAAAGAATAATTCAGAAGAAAGAAAGAAAGAATAAATCAAAAGAAAGAAATTAACACACAAACAAACAAAAGAAAATAATTCAGAAGAAGGAATTATGTAAAGAAAGAAAGAAAGAAAGAAAGAAAGAAAGAATAATAATGCATAGAAAGAAAAATGAAAAAAGGGATAAAAAGGAGAAAGAAAGAAAAAAGAAAGAAAAAGGAAAAAATGAAAAAAGGAACAAAATGACAGAAAGAAAGAAAAAAGAAAGGAAAAAGAAAAAAGAAAGAAAGAAAGAACGAAAAAAGAAAGAAAGATAATAGAAAGAAATAGAATAAGTATTAAAGAGAAATAAATAAATAAAAGACAATATTTCGGTGATCGTTGGTAGAATATTAGTCGAATGAAGACCACTGGTGGCTCCAAACTTAGTGAAATCAAATAAAATCTAATCCTTTTACAATCGGAAAACAATTTTATCCGCATCTACCGGAATCTATTAAGATAAGTATCGCGCTGCCATATTTGGTTGGTGTGTAATTTTCCATAGATATCTTGTTGTTTTTGTTTGCTTGTTTGTTTTTGTTTTTTTAATCATCTATGCACATTGTTTGGCTCGTATAAGATCTTATTTTTAGTGCAGATTACAAAATAAAATCCAAAAATAAAATAAATAAAAGGATATAAAAGAAAAGAGAGATAAGAAAGCACAAAGTACCGAACGCTAGCTAGCATTATTCGATTTATTACGTTAGATCAATGCCCTCACATGCAATCGAATAATCATTTCGGGGTTTGTCATTAAGGGTTCTGGGCGCAAGAGGAGAATTGCTTTTTGGTTATGTCATTATAGTCTCCAGGATTTCATATCTTTAATCAATCCTTCTGTGCATAAATGATTTGCTTATTGGCTTAGAGCTTCCACTATGTAATTTTATTTATTATAGTCATCATTGTACAACAGTATTACTAAAGCCTTTTCTGTTTATCATAAAACGTGTTTGTGTCAGAAAGTTTGTATAACTGCACAAAAGACAGAGTCGTAGTGTAGTGTAGTCTATAATCACCATTACTTTCTGTCAGGTCAATGTAGGTACTTACTAAGCTTACTGTTCATTTTACATGCACAGCATTGGGGAAGAGGACAGTAAGATTGTACTGCGTCAACTGATCAAATGATGACAAATTGTCAGTTGTGAAAATAACGCGGAAAATCCAGTTTCCTGGGGGAGGGTTTTTTCTTGGTTTTGATAATCGGCAAATAAAAGAAAGAAAGAAAGAAAGAAAGAAAGAAATTCAGTAAAGAAAGAAAGAAAGAAAGAAAGATCAGTAACGAAAAGAAAGATGGAAGATCAACAAAAGAAAGAAAGAAAAAACGAAAGAAAGAAAGATTAGTAATGAAAAGAAAGAAAGATCAGTAAAAGAAAGAAAGAAAGAAAGAAAGAAAGAAAGAAAGAAAGAAAGAAAGAGTGAACTGAGAAAAAGAAAAGAAAGTGAAGAAAAATGAAATAGAAAGGAAAGAAAGAAAAAGAAAAAATCCCATGAACTTTAGGCTCATCCAATTTATGTACACAGGGGCCTTTTAATTAAGTATATGCTTATTTTCTTTTTGTCACAAGTGTCAAGAACCTTGTGAGGATCGAACTTACCATTTTAACAAATAGATATTGCCCAGTCGGTTGGAGCTATTGAATACACCGACTGCACCTCTGCAGAGGGGTAAGAACCCCCCCCCCCCAACAAGTGTCCTGGATATGACACTAAACAATCCGATGGTGAGGTTCGAATGATGCTAGAGCTTTGGGGAATGCGGAATACCCCTTCATTGCCATTGCTCCAATGTCCACTCTGGCCCGGAATGGTAGCACCTGATAGGGCCCTATCTATGTGTTAAATAGAACAAACTGCACACTTATGCTAAACTGAATTGTTTGAATTAGAACTGTTTGACTAAACTGAATAGCTTGAAATAGACATGTTTTTGACAATTAAACCTTACTTACATTTAAACTGCGTGTTTATGCTAAACTGAATTGTTTGAAATGGAAATGTTTTTCACATTGAAAATGTACTTACACTAAACTGAATTGTTTAATATAGAACTGTTTTGACATTTAACTGTGTGTAAACAAAATTTGTATATATACTAAACTGAATTGTTTGAAATAGAACTGTTTGACGAAACTGAATAGCTTGAAATAGAAATGTTTTTCATAATTAAACTGTACTTACATTTAAACTGCGAACTTATGCTAAACTGAATTGTTTGAAATAGAACTATTTTCATAAGAATGGATTCGGCGTTAAATAACCAACGAATGTTGATATGCCATAAAATCCAACCAACCAACCAAACAACCAACAACAAATTGGTATGCATGACTTACTTCATATTCTATTTATAACTTTTCTGCATTTTGTAATTTTTAAAATCTTGTAACCGAAAATATTTTCTTAAAAAATCAACACTTCTCAACCAGTGAAATTTTTAAAAAGATGTCGGCAATATTCAATTATTATTATTTTAGGTAATGGGGAGGAGGGGGTTAATGGAGATGAAATTCGGTTTCAAAGGGTGCATCAAGTAAAAAGTTCGAGAAGTCCTCGTTTAGATGGCCACAGGGGTTCAACTGAGAGGTTCCCAATGAGTATTAAACTCACAACGGTAATAATTGTTATGAAAGTAACTTGCTAACCAGTAATCCACGGCAAGGCTACTTTCAGTTTAGACAAAATGGATCAAATTTGGGGTACCCAATGAGGATCGAACCCACAAAAGTAGTTATGTTCAGCGTGAAATTTTGCTAATGAGAACTCAACAAATGAAGTACTCTGAGTAATTACTAAATAACGTTTGATTGACAGACTGATTAAATTTAACGGCATGTCAACCCATCTGGGTTTATTTTATGCCAAGAGGTTAGGGAATTGTGTTCATTGTACGTTCTTAAGTTTTTTTTCCCACAAGTTATATGATATCAAGTATTCCTATCTAATACTAATAATTATATGGTTTCTATTAATTATTTCTATTCAATAATTGATATTTATTTGCACATAGTTATATGGTTTCAAGTAATTAATAATAATCCTCAGGAAACAATTGTAGATTAGAAGTACCTATTCTTAATACAAATAATTTACAGTTATGTGGCATTAAGTATTCCTATCAAATAGAAATAATTTTAATCCTTTGATCAATTAATAGGACCCTAATAGGTACTACCACTGGCCCAATGAGTAGAGTGTTCGCCAATAGTCCAGGAGAGCGGGGTTCAATCTCAGGTCGAGTCATACCAAAGATTCAAAAAATGGTACTTGATGCCACCTTACTTAACACTCACTATTATAATGTACGGATCAAGGATAAGTGAAGAAAGTCAGAGAAAGGAGTAGCGCTCTCCCCTACACCCCGGTGTAGAAGCTGATGAAAAGGGAGCTTTTGGGTCACCCTCGACTAAGGTCGCCAACTTTAATAGGTACTACCACTCCGTATGGAGTGGACCTGGGAGTAATGGCAACGGAGGGTACTTCGCACTTCTCAGAACTGAATCCTTACCATTAGATTTAATTGAGTGTCTTACTCAGGATATACCCTTTTGGGGGGGTATTCTTCTATAGAGAGGGGGAAACAAGCAACATATTCTAAGTCCTTCCGACTGGGCAATTTTCACCGCAGAAGTACAGAATGATGTTTGAATATATAACAGTAATAATAAGTTGCAAGATTAGTTCACAAACCAACACCAATGTTGGATGGTAATAGTACTTAGATGTGGCACAAGGCAGTATGAAAGGAGCATCCAATGAAACTCGTGAAGGTTTGCTAGTCTAGTTTGCTGACCAGAGGCACCCAAGATGGATGGTTGTATCTGTGTGAACTTGAATAAGTGTCGTTTGCGCATGCGTGATGGTGAGTCTTTTAATATTTTTCGGTGGACCCTCCGTGGTCACTTTGAGGACAGCACGACCACTTCTCTTTCTCTACGCGGTTGCTTTGTGGTTAGTTTTTATTTTTATTCTATTTTATTTTATTTTAGTTTTCCTGACCAGCTGTCTTCGTTCACTAGAGATTCTGCAATGGTTTCCATAGCAATGTGAGCGGTCAGGAAGCTGTACAACTAACGACCCGACGTTGAGGCCACAGACCCTTTTATTGCCCTAAACGGCCGCTTATATTGACATGGTATCAATGTTTGCTCTTTCTTCTTTTTATTATTTTTGTTGGTCTCTTTATTTATATCTCCCCCCCCCCCCGGTTTTTTCTTTGTTGATTTTTCTCGCAGCTTTTGCCGTTCTGCATTTTTTGTTCTTTTGTTAAGAAGTCACTAGTGTGTCTAATAATTTATGTCTTTTGGTTGTTTTCCTTCCTTCCTTCCTTCCTTCCTTCCTTCCTCCCTTCCTTCCTGCTTTTCTTCCTTCCTTTAATTTCTCCTTCAATTTTTTCTTCTTTATACTATTTCATACCATTCTACAACGGGATATTTGTATCAATAGCGACCTTCTTTCGCTTTTCTTTTTTTTTCTTTCCCCCTTTCTTTCATCTCTGTATTCATTCCTTCTTTTTCGGCAATTTCTTCTTCGATGTTTTCTCCTTTGGGCTATTTCATACCATTCTACATCATAATTCATATAACTGTACAGTTCTTTTTTCCTTCGTTCATTTCTTTGTTCTTTCCAGTTTTTCTTCTTTCTTTCTTTTCTTTAATGTAATCGTTTTCTTTCTTCCCTGTCTTTTTCATTGTTTTCTTTTCCTTCAACTCTTCTAAATCATTTTCTTTTTTTATCATGTTATCATATTCTTTTTTCGTTGTCGTTTTCTTTCTTTTCGTTTTCTTCGATCTTTCTTCATAATATACCTTCTAGATTATATTTTCTTTCTTTCTTTCTTTCTTTCTTTCTTTCTTTCTTTCTTTCTTTCTTTCTTTCTTTCTTTGCTTATTTTACGTCCATCTTTTTAATAAACTTCCTTCTTCCCTTTCCGCCAATTTATCCTTCATTTTTTTCTTTCTTCTCCTACAATTTATGTTTCTTTCTGCTACATTTCTTCAACTTTTTTCCCCAATTTTTTTATCTTTCTTGTGTAGTTTTTTCTGCCTTAATCTTTTTCTTATCTTTCTTTTCTTTCTCTTTCTTTTCCTTTTTTTCTAAAATTCTTCTTTTATCTCGTTTAAGAATGTTGTCTTCTTTTGCGTTTCGATTTTCCAACATTTCATCTTTCTTTCTTTCTTTCTTTCTTTCTTTCTTTCTTTCTTTCTTTTCACCTCATCGTTTTCTTTTTTCCTTGCCTTTTTCATTCTTTTCTTTCTCCTCGATCTTTCTTCGTTATTTTCTTTCTACGCTTCACTTTATTTATCTATTTATTTATTGATTCATTCATTTATTTAATTACTTTTCGTTTTTTCTTCACTCCCTTCCTTCTTTCAGGCGATAGTTTTATTTTTCTTGTCTTTTTCATGCTTTTCTTTCTCCTCGATTTTTCTGCTTCATCTTCTTTCGACTTTATACTTTTCTTTCTTTTAATCTTCTCCTTCTTTCTTTTACTTTTTCATTAACGCCTTTCCCTTTTTTCTTTCTTAAAACGACGGAAAAAGTTTCATTCTTTCTATTTTCTTTCTTAGCTTAAATATCATTTCTTTATTCTCTTTCATATCATTCTACAATATAATTCTTATATCGGTACGTTCTTTCTTTCTTTCTTTCTTTCTTTAATTGGTTTTCCTTCTTTCTTTCTTCCTGAATTTCTTTCTTCGTTTCTTTGTTTAATTGGTCTTCCTTCTTTCTTTCCTTGCTGAATTTCTTTGTTTCTTTGTTTCTTTAATTGGTCTTCTTTCTTTCTTTCTTTCTTTCTTTCTTTCTTTGGTCTTCTTTCTTTCTTTCTTTCCTTCTTTCTTTCTTTCTTTAACTGTTCTTCCTTCTTTCTTTCATTACTGAATTTCTTTCTTTCTTTCTTTCTTTCTTTCTTTCTTTGGTATTTTGTTCTTTCTTTATTCTATTATTCTATTTGCTTCTAATGTTTTAATCGTTTATTTTTCTTAAATGAAATTTACCTAATTGAGACGAATGATGTAACTTACTCGTTTACCTCAGCCACTATTGCCTAGGGCTGTACAATACGACGACTCTATCCTCTGCAGAGAGGTTAGACCCCCCATTCCCAACGAGGAATTTGCGAATGTCACTAAAATGCGTCTGATGGTGAGGTGTCACACCTGGAACTTTTGGAAATATGGAGAACTCCTTCATTGCCATTACTCCCAGGTCCACTCTAGCAATCGATGGGTCAAATAGAAAAGTTCAATCATTTACTGTGAATTGCTATTATAAGTTATTTGAAACCACACAGCTGCTTGCAAATTATCTATATTGCATAGGAATACATTATAAATAAAAGTATTAATTTTAAGTAGCAATGATTGTAACCATTTAACTATGAGCAAAAAATGACATGTATTAAATAGAATTATTAGTGTTAGATAGGAATACTTGAAACCATTTAACTGTTTGCCCGCAGATGATTAATTTTAAATCGAATTATTAGTGTTAGATAGGAATACTTGAAACCATTTGTGTGCCAGCAGATGATTAATATTGAATCAAATTATTAGTGTTAGATAGGAATACTTGAAACCATTTAACGGTGTGCCAGCCGATGATTAATATTGAATCAAATTATTAGTGTTAGATTGGAATATTGAAACTATTTAACGGTGTGCCAGCAGATGATTAATATAGAATCGAATTATTAGTGTTAGATAGGAATACTTGAAACCATTCAACTGGGTGTGTTTCAAAGTCTTCGCTCTACTGATCAACATTATATGTTATACGGATATGTATATGGACCTTACACTATTATCAGCTAGCTCCCATCTCTTCCCCTCATTTCACTTCATTTCTTCTCCTGTCAACTGTACTCTTGCTCCGGTCGCCCTGTTGTCTATTTTTTGCCACCATCTTTGTTCGTTGATGAGGAATGACAAAACGACCACATTTTGAAGAGCGTATTTTACTTTAGATTCATTCATTTCACGTCGCGGCCTAAAGGAAGAGTAAATGATAAAAGCAAAGATGGAGCATTGGACCGCTAAGGTCAGGTGTTTCTTACCATTTTTGTCACCTGATGGAAATCATCTAATGAGAGCCGTGGAATCAGATTGACACCGAATTTAATGCCTGTCAATCAAACTGGTTGACTCTTATATTATTCCGCTTGTTCAACGGTTCAGGACCTAATGTGAATGCTATACTACATGTCAAAAATAGATATCATCTATCTATTAAGTCACACGTGTAAAAAAATGGTTAATATTTAATAGCATTATAGATGTTTGAATTGAATACTTGAAACCATTTAATTATGTGCAAACAAATGATTGTTATTAAATAGAATTATTTGTGTTAGATAGGAATACTTGAAGCCATTTAATTATGTGCAAAAAATGAACTCTAACAACTTGTTTAAAAATAAAGTTACCTCCATACTATTCGCTTACAAATTATATATATATATATATATATATATATATATATATATATATATATATATATATATATATATATCCAAGTTAGACGGACCAGACATGCAGGTCACTGCTGGAGAAGCAGGGACGAGCTAATGAGTGATGTACTCCTGTGAATCCCCACATATGGCCGGGCAAAAGCAGGACGACCAGCTCGAATATACATTCAGCAGCTATGTGAGGATACGGGATGTGGCCCTGAAGACCTACCAAAGGCGATGAACGATTGGGAGAAGTGGCGAGAGAGAGTCAGGGATATCCGTGCCTGCGGCACAACATGATGATGATGATGATGATATATCGCAGACAAATGTATAAAAGTGAATAAATAAAACACTGATCTACATATTGATGAATTTTATTTCTAGATATCAATGATTCATCTATGATTATAATTGGTTGAAAAATGTATTTTAAACAATCTAAAAGGGAAAAGATTTCTTAAATTATTTTGGGTCTTGATCCTTCAACATTTTCGCGGCAAATCAAATGTAGTCGTCAGTAAATCTCTAAGAAACTTTAAAAAAAACAGCACATAAGCGCAGATTGGTCAATAAATACAAAAATAGACATACAAAAATTACAACTTCTCGAGCCCTTTTCTGCTCAAAAATTAACATCTTTTTAAGATAGAAATCAGTTGATCCCCCCCCCATATATATATATATATATATATATATATAATATTTGAAATATATATTTATATATACATTTTATATGTATATTTATATATTTATATCTCTATATATATTTTATATATATATTTATATATATATTTATATATATTTATATAGATATAATATTTAAGATATATATTTATATATATTTATTTATATATATATTTTATTTATATATATATATATATATATATATATATATATATATATATATATATATAGCGACAAATAGACCCCACAATTCTTCCTCTCTTTTAAGCTTTTATTCTCATGATAAATGAATCCTGGGTTCTATTTGTCGCCATAATTATGTTTTGCATCCGAAGAATAGCTATATATTGAAATTATTTAATTTTTTTTTATTATTGGTTGGTTTTTGGTTCTTTGAGTTTCATGGCATATAAACCTTTGTTGGTTATTTAACGCCAAATCCATTTTAATACAAATAATCAGTTCTATTTCAAACAATTCAGTTTAGTATGAGTACACAGTTGAATTGTCAAGAATATTTCTATTTCAAGCTATTTAGTTTATCAAACTGATCTATTTCAAACAATTCAGTTTAGCATAAGTACAGTTTCAATGTCAAAAACAGTTTTATTTCAAGCAGTTCCTTTTAGTATAAGTACGAGGTTTAGTTCTTAGATAGGACTCTATCGGGTGCTACTACTGCGGCCCAGAGTGGAACTGGGAGCAATGGCAATGAAGGGGTGCTCCGCATTCCACAGAGCTCCAGCATTACTGGAACCACAATATCAGATTGTTTAGTGTCATATCTTGGAGACTCGTTGGCGGGGATCTAACCCCTCTGCAGTTGGTGTATTCGACAGCACCAACTGATTGGACAATTTTATTATTGGTATATACATATATATATAATTTTTTGTCACATGCACTCATACCATGCCATGTAACAAACTATTTTGTCATTTGACTTCTCTTTCAATCTGACTATTGGACTTTACAAATGCTACCCATGAAAGACCTAGCAATAGACAACGTTCTGCATGAATTACGAGGTACCTTCAATCAGTTTCCAGACTTTTTGTACAGGCATTTAAAATTGTCGTAGACTCTTGAAAATTCAGTATGCTATTACCATACATCTTATGAGATGACTGACCAACTTTTATGATTTCACGTTCAAATGAACAGCTACAACAGCAATTGGAATACACCCTACTAAAGCCTGATTGTCACAGCTGGTGAATTTCAAAAATGCAATCTGACACTTTAGAAAAACGATATGCAATAAAATTCTGTTTTAAACTTGGAAAAATACTGCCACAGAAACGTATGGAATGCTTCAGACTGCTTTTGGAGCATCTTGCATGAATTGAGCATCAGTTTTTGAATGGCGTAAGAGATTCAAGGAAGGCAGGGTCTCTGTGAGGGATAATAAGAGGTGTGGGAGGAGTAAGGAAGGCAATACACCAGAGTTGATCGGCCAAAGGGTTAGTTTAGGGTTACTCTGCTGAGGTTTAAAGGGAGTTCAGGAAGAGATTTCGTCGAAAGAGGCCAGCACCCTTCAAATCGGGTCTGTGGCATTTCCACCAGGACAATACACCAGTTCATAACAACATCCTTGTCACAGACTATTTGACCAAGACGGGCATCAATACAGTTCCTCAGCCTCCTTGTAGTCCGGACTTTGCTCCCTGTGACGTTTGGTTATTCCCTAAGCTCAGAGGCAGTCATGAGCCAATTGAGGAGATGAAAGAAGCTGTGACGAAGGTCATTGACACGCTTACACCAGAGGACTTCCATGGGACCTTCCAGAAGTTGTTGAAACGGTATAACAAGTGCATAGCAGCCGAAGGAGATTACTTCGAAGGGGACTAGAGTTTCATGTGTGTACTATCAATAAAAGTGCCTATATGAATAAAGTCTGGAAACTTATTCTATGATCCTCGTATGTATATATGTATGTATGTATATGTATATATCTGGCGATTGAATGATCAAATATTCTAAGGAAAGGTATAACCCCCTTATCCTGCCAGCTGTGTTAAATAGTATAAATGCTGTTCTTCTACAAGTATGGCTTTGACATTAAATAACCCATGAAGATTGATATGCCATTCAACAAAGAAACAACAGCAAACCTTTGACAAATCTTTTTTATCCGGCTTATAGACTGGGCACTATTCTCACAAGTCAAACCTGGTGGGGAGGTGGTTAGTTTAGATACTGACAATTCGACTATGTGGCAGATAGTACTGGGTTACACAGTACCAGTGACGCTTATCAAGCAACCTGACATCACATCATATGCCAATCAGGATAGGGAAGTAAACAATGAAAGGCGAGCAGTGCATCTGTCGAACTGAACAAAAAGCGTCTGGTGCTACAGTCAACTGACCAAGTGCACAAAGACCAGTGCGTATGATGCCATAGTCCTGGCCACCTTACAATATAACTCAGTCATGGGTCACTTATTCTCACCACCCACAACTCCTTGAGTGGTTCCACATTGTCATTAATATTAATGTCCTTGAACTGGCGAAGGTCACTAGCATCGAGGCCTTGCTACTGGAGCCCTCGCTACGCTGGGCAGGACACGTATCCTGGATGAGGAACCATTGCCTGCCCAAGATCACAGAGTACGGTGAACTCTCGACTGGCCATCGCAACAGAGGAGCACCAAGGAAGCAATACCAGAACTACTTAAAAAATCCCTTTGTGTTTGTCTCATCAGCCATCGCAGATGTTTCTTTCTAGCTAAGAACCGTGACGCCCGGCATCTCAACACGATGTCTTCTTTGAAAACACTCGCAGGACCACCCTCAAAGACAAAAGTCGTTGGAGGTAGAGTCGCAACATTATGTCATCAAACCCTGACCAGATCTTCTGATGCAGACGCTGTGACCGTGTCCCGCATTGGTTTTGTCATCCACAAACGTGTCTTCAGTCAGCGTTAGCTACCCGTTTCTTCATTTTCGTTCATAAAGCCAAGCCATATATATATATATATATGGATGTCAATCTTGGCGTCAACCCACCCTGTTGTTTCCGTAATCGGCAGGTTTAAGGCAAAAAAAATTATGGGGGATTCCTAATTTTTCATTTTTGACGTTCTGCTGAGCAGATTGTAGAAAATAACAGAAAATGAAATGTGTATCATGGCGTAGCGAGCCGGGAATCATCTTAAACGATTTCGACCAATAACGTAGCGCACCCTGAATTGCATTTTTCTTTCTTTTTTTTTTTTTTGTTGTTGTTTATTCCCCCCGCCTAGTTCATCAGCGATAGTTGATAGGAAGATGGAGGTAATCCTGATTAATTTTTTAATAGGGCGATAAAAACTTTTATTTGTTTAAAAGACACAACGTTTTTCCAAAGTTTTCAGCCCAAAGGTCAGGGTGTGTATTATACGCAAGAACTATGTCATAAACTTTTTTCGAAAATGATCGAAAATAAGTTTGGCCTAGAGGGTAGAGTGTTCGCCTAGGGTCCCGAAAATCGGGGTTCAATCCCAGGTCAAGTCATACCAAAGACTCAAAAAATGGTACTTGATGCCGCCATCTTTAACACTCAGCATTATAAGGTAAGGATCAAGAGTAAAGTGGAGCAATCCAGGGAAGGCAGTAGCGCCCTCCTCTACACCTAGGTGTGGTAGCTATCGAAAAGGGAGCCTTCGGGTCACCCTCGACTAAGGTTCCCAACTTTACTTACTTTTTTATAGTCCAAACTAATGTGTTTTACGTTGTTACCGAGAAACATCCACAGGAATATATTTTTGTATATAATTGTGCTCTCTCCTGTTGTATAACCACATAATACAACTACACAATACATATACAAATATACGCGGAAACATAGACAACAATAATGACGAACTTCAATGAACGAACGAACACACTTCTTTATAAAAATATATCTCTCACACTTTATTCTCGAAACGGTTGATGTTGATTATGTGTGAGAGGTGAGTTGGAGACGGGGACTGACTGCTACATATGGACCCAAAGTTCTTCTTACCATAGCAGCACTTCTTTCGCATTCTGGCTGGGCTGCTCAACCGTGGGTCACTGAGGGCCCAAGCCCTCTGTCTGGAGCTGGGTCTCACTCCGCTGGCATCCTATCTCCAACTGGAATTGGAACTGACCCAAGCCGTCTGTGGCATCTGGTTATATAATTGTCTTACGAACACCTGCTTCCTGTGGGTGTACGCATCTGCCACCATCACCGAATTCAACAACGTCCTGTTCTTCCGCTTATTTACACAGGTGCATATCTTGATTGACGGCTCGGTTGAGGGTCAATATATAATACTCCTAATAAAAATTTATTTTCATCACAAGGACTTTTGTGAGAAAATCTCATTGAATTTATTCAAAATATTGTGTAATTTTTGTGTTTTAATAAATGAGGTAAACCATTGAAATTCTTTTTCATAATAAGTATGAACTGATAAAATGTTGAACAAATTTACATTAAATTTAGTCGCAACAAATTCTAAAAGGTCAGTGCGTAATATACACTGGAACTCTTTTCTCCAAAAATTCGTTGTTCAAAGATAGGGGTGCGTGTTATACGTGAGTGTGTATTATACACAATGAATTATGAAATATCAATCAACATCAAATACATAGCATCCTTATTTCAAATAGCTTTAGAAAAATACGCGTTGATTGCCTAAATATTATACATAACATAAACTAACAAAGATTAAGAATATCCTGAGTCAGAATTGCAAGGTTCAGTCTTTAATTTGGTTGGCTTTTATGGCATATCAACCATCGTTGATTAATTAGTACCAAATTCTCTCTCTCTCTCTCTCTCTCTCTCTCTCTCTCTCTCTCTCTCTCTCTCTCTTTATATATATATATATATATATATGTATATATTAAATATATAGTAAATGCTAAGTCGGCTGGTTTTGTAGAATGCACCGATTGCTTCTTTGCAGATATGTAAGATCCCCTCAATGAGTGTCCTGGATATGATACAAAATAATCTGATGGTGAGGTTCCAGTAAAACTGAAGCTTTGGCGAGTGTAGAGTACCCCTTCATTGCCATCACTCCCAGATTCACTCAGGCCCGCAGTGGTAGCACCTGATAGGGTTCTATCCATAGGTCAAATATTACTTAACCGTGTACTGATGCTTATCTGAATTGTTTGAAATAGAACTGCTTTTTAACATTGAAACTGTTTACTTATGCTAAACTGAATTGTTTGAAATAGAACTGTTTTAACATTGAAACTGCGTACTTATACTAAACTAAATGGAACTGTTTTTTAACATTGAAATTGCGTACTTATGCTAAACTGAACTGTTTGAAATAGAACTGTTAATATGCATGAAAGTGGATTTGGCACTGAAACCCTACAATGGTTGATGTGCCATAAAACCAAACCAAACCAAATCTAGTCAATAAAAAAAGATTAAATAGTATTCAGTCTGGGAGGCAGTGTACTAGATGCATTTAAAAACTAAAAAATCGTACACATCTGTTAAAAATTTACACCGGCTCTAACGTTTGCTATGTCATGAACATGTGAACATGTACACACTTGATAGAACGCATGTCAGGTATTGTAAAGAAAATTTTCACTGAATTTTTAAAGAAACAAATATATTGTCTGTTGAAGATGTTGGAAAACGATTAGAGATGAAATTTCGGACGATTCTTATTCTAAAAAGTTGAACTAAACTTAAATCATCTTGTAAGACAAGAATATTCTTTTAAAAGTTTGCTTTAAAAACTTCGTGGTATATATATATATATAGCCATCCACGGAAAGACTGTTTCGTAGTATCACAACTCGTCAGTGTGGCTAGACGTATGGATGCTTCAAGCATAGATCGAAACCCGGCTGACTTTACGTCAGTTGAATATCTTACCCGAGAGCATAAGCGAAGGAATTTTTTGCATATAGTTTTTTTTTTACATATACGTTATCGACTACCGGAGTGCTGAATTCATAAGAAGAGCTATGGATTTCAGCGTAAGTGATAGCCGGCAAATTCCCCACTCGAGAGCTTAACTCATGATGATAGGGGAGTGGAGGTAGAATCAGCAATCGGAGTTCAAATTACGGCTGAGGCTGTTTGTGTTCAATTTGTATTCATGACCTTGTGAAAAGTAAAAAAGGAGGGAGTTTCCATTGCGTAGTGGCTAACGCGCTGGCCAGTGACATCATAGTGAGTTTGAACTCCCATTGAGCTATTACATTCACTTTTGGACTAATGCCCTTGAGAAAAGTATAAACTTCCTTATTCTCCCAGTTATGGGTGAAATAGTACCACTACTGTCCTTCTACAAGGATAGCAAAGGCATTAAATAACCAACGAAGATTGATATGCCATTAAACAACGAAACTAACTCAACGGTACAAAAGAATTAATTCTCACTCCCTTAACAAAGAGAGGGAAAAGTCTGAATTAAACTACCTGATAATGCGTCGTTGACCAGCGAGTTTAAGAGAAGTTCATCACTGTCCATGTTTTATAGACAATCAGGAAGGTTGGTTGAATGATATATATATATATATATATATATATATATATATATATATATATATATATATATATCCCACCCTTCTTTCCTGTGTTTATTCTGAATTATTTTATCCATTAGATATGAAGATGTCCTAGTTATTTTTGGTGTTTTTGATTTATACCAAAACACATAACAGGATGGAAGTAAATTTATAATCCTAATGTGACCGGTTTTTGTTTTTTCTTAAAGAAATTATTGCTCTGTAATGTCTGTTACATTGAGCTCTTTACCAGGAAAATTGAAATGTTCACTGTTTTTTTGTTTTTTTTTGTTGTTCTGATGGAATTATTCCCAACTCCGGTTTAACTGGACCGAATAATACTATATATATAATAATTATTATTATTGTTATTATTATTATTATCTATACGAGAAAAGTAAAGTTGGCGACCGTAGTTGAGGGCGACCCCAAGGCTCTCTTTTCAAAGCTACTACACCGAGATATTGGGAAGGGTGCTACTCCTTTCCCTAGGTTGTTCCACTTTACCCTTGACACGTATCTTATAATGCTGAGTGGTAAGCAAAGTGGTATCATGCACAATCTTTTAAGTCTTTGGTATGACTCAACCTGGGATTGAACCCGGGTCACCAGGGCCATGGGCGAACACTCTACCAAATTGGCCAATTATTCGGTCTTTTTTGAAAACCTTTCACAATATTTGTTCTCCGTCCCACCAACCGGACGAGTATGGCACAAGGCCTTTTTAGGTGGGTCCGGGCGCAGGACCAGAGCCCACACACGCCCAGCATGGCCAAAAATACCTTCGGCCCCATCAGCATTCCTCTTATTAGGTGCGCCTCAGGCGCCAGACAATAAACTTAACGGGGATAAAAGCCTGGGGGGACGACCCCCTGAGCCCGGAGAAAATTTCCAGTAGCTGAGACACCTTTCACTCTGACGAATGTGTAAAGTATGAAACCCAGGGTCACAGACACTACCACGTATATATATATATATATATATATATAAAATTTAAAAAAACAGAAAAATAGAAAAATAAATAAATTGAAAAATATACAAATCTCTTCGTGGACTTCCTTATTTTAAAATATATATATATATATATATATATATATATATATACACTCTCTCTCTCTCTCACACACACACAAATATATATATACATATATATATATGTGTGTGTGTGTGTGTGTATGTGTGTGGTGTGAGTCCTTTGTTTTGCAATATTTTGGCAACGAGTGGCAAAATTCGGTAGCTCCGGGTGCTTATGCGGAGGCTGAGAAGGTGACAAACCATATTGATGAGATGCCGAGTTCGCCGGATACTCTCCGAGTATTACGTGCCGAATTTGCCTTCAGGGCACGGCCTTTGAATCCATGGTTTTAGGCCTACCAAACTATGTCTGATTGTCAAGGTTGTTGCAATCCGAGCAAAATTTCTCGAACCATCTGGCACATCTCGCACAGAAAATGTTTTTGGATGCTTCCACGGCGTTATGGCCTAGATCGAACTCACAATGCATAAGTTTCCAAATTAGACTACACTACACGTTCACCAGTACTGCTTTCAAATCACACAAGGAGCGAAGCAATGCACAACGTGTCAGCGCACGGAACAATCACAATACTCCCAACCGCAGCAAGTATCGGTCACGTGATATACTCGTCGCGAACAAAAGTATTGCAGAACTTTTGACTCACCTAGCGTATATATAATAAGTTGTACTTGGGCTGGTGTATCAGGGTTGGTATCAGGGACAGATGGGGAGGCTAATGAAGACAGATGGCAAAGAAAGGTAGTTTGTCGGATAAGATAGATTGATTAATTGAAGGGTATGAGCAAACATTGATCTGACAAAAGGAAGTGTTGATGGGAAAGGAAAAGTACAAAAATAGAGCCGAGATGGCAGCAAAGTAAGAAAGAAAAAAAAAAGCGGGAGTACAAAGTGACAAAAGAAAGAATCGAAGAAAGGCAAGAGGGAAAGGAAGAAGGAATGAAAGAAATGAAGAAAAGAACGAAGGAAGGAAAAAATAAAGATAAAAATAGAAAGAAAGAAAGAAAAAAAGAAAGAAAGAAAGAAAGAAAGAAAGAAAGAAATAATGAAAGAAAAGCAAAAAGAAAGACAGAAAGAAAGAAAAGCAAAAAGAAAGAAAGAAAGAAAGAAAGAAAGAAAGAAAGAAAGAATGAAAAAGCAGAATAAAAGAAAGAAACGAAAACGCACAAAAAACAACAAAAAGTTGGGCATTGTTTAGAAAGAAAGAAAGAAAGAAAGAAAGAAAGAAACGATGAATATGGTATAAAAATTTTTAAAAAACTTTAAAAAACGGAAAAAAAGAAAGAAAATAGAAAAACGGAGGGAAGGAAGAAAGGAGAAAAGTAAAGGAAAAGAAAGTAAGAAAATTATGAATAAGAAAGAAAGAAAGAAAGAAAGAAAACCAAAGCTAGGGAATAATGGAGAGAAAGAGATGGGGAGAGAGAAATAAAGAGAAATGAATGAGGAAAGAGAAACTGAAAAAATAAAGAAGGGATGAAGTAAAGAAAGAAAGAAAGAAAGAAAGAAAGAAAGAAAGAAAGAAAGAAATGGTGATATATATATATATAACCATTTCTTTCTTTCTTTCTTTCTTTACTTCATGTATGTGTGTGTGTGTGTGTGTGTATGCATGTGTGGTTTGGCAGCAGTCCTTAATTCAAGCATGTATGATTAAATAATAAAGATACATTTGGTCTATATAATTCTATTAGAATCTTTTCAAGTTTTTTGAAAGTGTTTTAGTTTTAGGTTGGAATTGGTAGATAAATTTACCGAAATTGCCCCGATCACTTTCAGACATTTCATAGGCGATCATCAGGGGTTGTTTGCAAATGTAAAGATTGTTTTTTTTTGTTTTCAAGTTTTTAGGTTTTTATAACATTGGAAAAATTACGTGTTGTTAGATTAAACTGAGATGTTGATGACATCGAACAAATTTAAAGAGAACGCTATCAATGGAAACAGAATATTGTCAAGAGAAATAGAATATTTTTAAAAAATGGATACTCATAAAATTATATTGATAAATATGTCTTCGTTATTTAATCAAACATACACATACGCGCGTGCGCGCACACACACACACACACATATATATATATATATATAAATTCAGATAATATGCTCTATCACTGATATATGGAGGTGCCCGTGGTGGAGTCGTTATCGTCGTAGGAAATGGACACGGCGACACGAGTTCAAATCCTGGACGAGACTGATTGCATTTCACATAGCACTAATACCCTTGGGAAAGGTATGAATCCAATTATTCTCCCTCCAGCTATGGGTAAATAGTAGGGCAGACTAGGTTCTTCAACCTTGGTGAGGCAACTAGTCTAGAAGGAAAACTCTGATTTCAAACCTGTTAAACTCCGCTTAAAAATTGACCTTGTGTCATATCCTGCCCGAGCGGAGGGGTTGGTAAATAGTATCACTGATATCGAGCTCTCTTTATTTATAAATATTACAAGCCACACACACACACACACACACACATATATATATATAGATAGATAGAGAGAGAGAGAGAGAAATTTGATAACAAGGTATTCCAAGCAGGAGAGATTTATTGAGAAACAAATTTGACACTAGAGGGTTTCGGTTCTAATGAACCATCGTCCGGACTTGGAGGAATGATATTAGTGGTGTTAAATCAACTATGGATGCTTTAAAATTTATACCAAAAAAAACTATAGAAAACCTATATATCAGGAAGAGTTGGCCGTTTTAACAATAGACCAACGTTTGTTTTTAAAATTGTCATGTGATTTTTGGAGAATATTATGTAGAATTTATATGATCCATTCGAACATCGAGAAAAATTTTGACTCAAAAGGAGGAAGAAAAAGAAAAAGAAAAAGAGAAGGAAAAAAGATAGAGAAAGAAGGAAGAAAGAAAGAAGAGGGAAGAGGAAACGGGAAGAAATTGGAGATAAGAGGATAGAAGAAAGACAGGGGATAAGGAAAAAAGGGAAAGCGAAGAGAATAAAACAAACATGAATAGCCGAGTAACAAAATACTGTAAATGACAGAAATATAATTAAGTAAATTGATAATATAAAAAATTAAAATGTTAAAAAGAGGATAAACGGTAGATGTATGTAGTTCATTTAAATTTTTAACATATCAAAATCTCATATATATATATATACATATATATATATATATATGAGGATCATTCGATCAATGAAATGAATTTTGACTAAGAATTTGGAAGTACTGTTTATAGTTGAACCTTTTTCGAGGAAATCGATTGTGATGGATCCTTTCATGCTCCTGAAGACATTCAGCATCACCTTCTTAACTGAACGCTGCGCCCGGAACCTTTTCTTTACCAAAGACTCAGTCTTCTTCCCTTCCATGAACTTTCTTTTATGACTCAGGCTCGTAGTGGTATAACCCATCTTAAACCCATTTGTAAACATTTTTTGACTAAATCATACTCTATACTCATCTCGAATTCCTTTGCAAGTTTTATATGGTTTGCACTTCTCAACCGCCAAAGCTTGATGGCAGACCTCTGTTCAAGCCTGAAGCACTGTTTCATTTTCAGCCATTTTGCATTGCTTCAAAACAGATATTTTTGCAAGATTAAAATAATTTTCGCAACAAATTAATTCCAAACAATACAGAGTTTACACATTAAAAAAAATTAATTTTGTTTGTTTACTGAGGGATCATCGCATATATATATATATATATGTATGTTAGTGTGTGTGTGTGTGTGTGTTGATTATTTGAAAAAGAAATCAAACAAGTTCTCCAAAATTAATGCATCCTTTTTATTTCTATGGATATACGAGGTCTGCTTGAAAAATAACGGAACTGGGTGTGTTGTGGGAGCTACGGGCGAAAGAGGGATAAGAGGATTGTATTACCATCTAATATGATATCTTCGGAGTATATAACTGTTATCTTAGCTTTCTTCAGCGATTTCATTTTTTTCTCATGCTTTTGTTTACACTTCCACTTTTTTTGGTCGTTCTAATCTTTGGACAGTGCAGAAGATTCGAAAAGAGTTGGAGGAGTCAAATCTGTGGACAGTGCAGAAGATTCGAAAAGAATTGGAGGAGTCTAATCTGTAGACAGTGCAGAAGATTCGAAAAGAGTTGGAGGTGTCATATCTGTGGACAGTGCAGAAGATTCGAAAAGAGTTGGAGGAGTCTAATCTGTGGACAGTGCAGAGGATTCGAAAAGAGTTGGAGGAGTCCAATCTGTGGACAGTGCAGAAGATTCGAAAAGAGTTGGAGGAGTCTAATCTGTGGACAGTGCAGAGGATTCGAAAAGAGTTGGAGGGGTCCAATCTTTGGGCAGTGCAGAGGATTCGAAAAGACTTGGAGGGGTCCAATCTGTGGACAGTGCAGAGGATTCGAAAAGAGTTGGAGGGGTCCAATCTTTGGACAGTGCAGAGGATTCGAAAAGAGTTGGAGAAGTCCAATCTGTGGACAGTGCAGAGGATTCGAAAAGTGTTAGATTAGTCCAATGATGATTACGAAGGTACTACAGCTCGGAAGCCTCACTATGATCGTTTTAAGAAAAGAACCCCTGAATTTGTTGCTAAGATCCAGGTCATGTATGACAATGATCCTAGTAAGTCAATTTGGTCTATACATAGTGACATTGGAATGTCTGGGTTTCTTATCAGGCAGGTAGTGTATGAAGACATTTGGTATTTCTCATACAAGATGAAAAGGAGACAATTTTTATTACCTGCCATAAAGGACAAGAGGAAAGACCGCGCTGCAAAGCTTTACAACAAACTCAAGCATCCCCTCAAATCAAATATGCTTTGGTTTTTCTCAGAAGAGAAAACTTAAGCTGAAATCAGATGATGAAGTCAAAGAACAACCATTGGCCTGCTCTCGTCTCACAAGATGTACCGATGTAAACCAAATACCCAGTCTACATCATGTTTGGTGTGATCACTATCAATGTTTACGTTATTCCTTCACTCATCTTCCCAGACGGCATCAGATTCAACACAGAGGCCTTCATCCAGTGACTGGAGGAGATAATGCTGCAATGGACCGAGAGGGTAGCAATAGGAGTATGTGTTATGTCATCTAAGAACAAGAAACATATGCGGCTGTGAGAAAATTTCTGCGACCACATCACCCCAAATATCTGATCCCCTAAATCTCCGGATTGCAATTCTCTTTATTATTTGTTGTGGGCAGTTGAGCGAAAGACCCACAAAACTCTGTGCAACACAAAAGATGAACTGACGGCAAGAAAACAATGGCAACATTTAGCAATTTAATATGGAGACTTTCAGAAAGTCTTGCAGGAAATTCCGAAGTTGTCTGACTGAATCCAATAGCAATTTGTTTGAATAAATTTAATCCACAGTATTTCAAGATTTTTCTTGAGATTTTGGTAAATATATTTGATAAAGGGAGATGTCAGTGTTATTTTCATTTTTGTGTAACTTAGACGATAGTTTAACCATGGCTCTCTCTCTCTATATATATATATATATATATATACATATGCTCGGAGTGGTACCGTTACTATGTAACCAAGTACTAATCGCTGTAGGTTGACTAAATCAATCTCCCATCAGATTTATCTTATGAATACGTTAGTAAGACAATAGGACAACAATTGAGCTATCGAACCTTCTCTCCCTATATATATATATATATATATGTGTGTGTGTGTGTGTGTGTGTACGCGCGTGTACGTGTGTGTGTATGTATACGTGTGTGTATACGTGTGTGTGTGTGTGTGTACGCGCGTGTACGTGTGTGTGTGTGTGTGTGTGATCAAGTAAAAATGACACACCATAGAAAGACTTTTTAAGCATTCGTCAAAAATTTCAGAGTATATCCTTATAAAAAATGCATCTATTTCACACAATGACCATTCATTTTCAAATCGGTATTAAAATATATTAAAAGGGTTGTTATATAAGATTGGCGTTTCATATAAATATCATATTGTGGTAAACAAAACAATATTGCATGATTAGGTTTGGGAATGAGTTAATATTATTAAGATGGCAGAAGAGTATTTTCCCAACTTTGATTTAATCCTATATTTTTACTCGGTGACATTTTTCTTTCTTCTTTTCTTTTCTTTCTTTATGATCCTCCATTTGTTTTATTACTTACTTAATGGCTGAAGTAGTTGGTACTACTCAATAATACCACAGAGCGGTGTTCATACCCAAGTATCTTCACGTCCTTTGATATGAGTGGCCTATTGATTTTAACGGCATATCAACCTATCACGGATTATAAGTTAGAAAATTATGTTCTTTGTAGATTCACATGTGTATTTTTATGTAGTTGTTTCGTAAGAGATTTTTTGCACACGGTTATATGATGTCAAGTATTCTTATCTAATACAAATAATTCGCAGATAGTTATATGGTTTCTTGTATTCTTATCTAATACTAATAATTATGTGGTTTCCGCTTATTATTTCTAATTAATAATATTCATTTGTTTGCACACAAGTAACTAATAATAATCCTTAGTAAACAATTTTAGCTTCAAGTAAATATTCTTAAGAAATGATTTACAGCAATATAATATCAAGTATTCTAATCGAATACGAATAATTCTTAAGGGGATTTATTTGATCCATTGATGGGGGAACCTAACAGGTTCTACCACTCCAGGTCAGAGTGACCTAGGAGTAATGGGAATGAAGGGGTACTCCATATTCCACAGATCACCAGAACTGGAGCCTCATCATCAGACGCAGTTTAGCACAATATCAATATTATTGAGGCGTTAGCATTGCTATCTAATACTAATAATTCAATTTAATATTGAGCATTTATTTACACAATGTTTTAAGTCTAGTAAATTAATAAACAGTTCTATTTGACCCATAGATAGCAGCCTAACAGGTACTGCCACTCCTTTTCCGAGTGGAACTGGAAGTAATGGCAATGAAGTTGTACTCCGCATTTCATACATCTTTCGAACTAAAGCCTCATTTTTTGAAGCAATTTAATGTCATAAACAGGACCCCTTTTTTGGAGGGTCGAGGTTATACGCCTCTGTAGAAGATATAGTAAACGAAAACAAAAACAAGACACTTTATAAGTGTTGTTATTCAGGGCACCTCGGGTGGTGTAATGGTTAGCAAGGTAGACTAGCAAACCTACACGAGTGAGTTCGATTCTCATTAGGTCCCCAATTCATGCGGCGTTGTGCTACATCTAAGTAAAAAGCTTAGTAAATTACCACTTTATAACTGTTGTTGGGCAGAATTAAACAAAATGGATCTTGCTTATGTAAGTACTCTTTTTTCTTTTTTTGGGAGTGGGTGGGTGGTGTGGTTTAACTAGAGACTTTATTCTTCAGACTTGAAAATAAATTTTTCACTGGAACTCTTTGCTGTGCACACCATACATACATACATACATACAGTGGAGGCACTCGTGGTGTAATGGTTATTGTCGCAGGAAATGGACACGGTGACATGAGTTCACGTCCAGGACGAGATTATTTGCATTTTCACGTGGCGTAAATACTCTTGGCAAAGGTATGCATCAAACTATCCTCCCAACAGCTATGGGTAAATTGCAGAGCAGACTGGATTCTTCAACCACGGTATGGTAACCAATCTAGGAAAAGGAAAATTCTAAATTTAAACTTGTTAAACTCTGCTTAAAATTGACATTCTCACATCCTGCTTGTGCGAAGGGATATATATATATATATATATACATATATATAGGGGTGTATTTGGGCAGCATTATTGTTATATGTATAGACATCACTATTATATATAATGACAATGTCTTTATACGTGGTGCTATCTATAAGTTTCCAGACTTTTTTGCACTGGCATTTAAAATTGTCGTAGATTCTTGAAAATTCAGTATGTTATTGCTATACATCTTATGAGATGACTGACCAACTTTTATGATTCCAGGTTCAAAGGAAGAGCCACAGCAGCAATTGGAATACATCCTTCTAAAGCCTGATTGTCACAGCTGGTGAATTTCAATAATGCAATCTGGACGTGAGGACACTTTAGAAGAATGATATGCAATAAAACTCTGTTTTAAACTTGGAAGAAATGTCACAGAAACATATGGAATGCTTCAGGCTGCTTTTGGAGCATCTTGCAAAAAATCGAGCATCAGTTTTTGAGTGGCATAAGAGATTCAAGGAAGGCAAGGAGTCTGTGAGGGATGATGAGAGGTGTGGGAGGAGTAAAGAAGTCAGAACAACAGAGTTTATTGGCCAAATAAAGAATTTCATGGATAAGGACCGTCGTGTGTCTATAGAGACAATAAGTGCACCGTTTGATGTCAGTGTGGGAACTGTACACACAATTATTCGCGGGGAACTGAAGATGCGGAAGATTTGCGCGAAGTTTGTCCCAAGGGTGCTCAGAGAAGATCAGAAAGAAAAACGTTGTCATAACAGCAGGGAGATGGTCGAGCTGATCAATTCAGATCCCGCAGTTCTTAATGCTCTGGTGACCTGTGATGAAAGCTGGATCTACTGCTATTACCCAGAGACCAAGTGGAAGCATGCTGGCCAGACAAAGCAAATCTACCCACAAACCTTTGATGATCCCTTTTTTTGACAGCACTGGAATGATCTACATGCACTGGGTTTCCACTGGACAGACAGTCAACAAGGAATATTATGTTGAGGTTTTAAGGGAGTTCAGGAAGAGATTCCGTCGGAAATGGCCAGCACTCTTCAAAACGGGTCAGTGGCATTTCCACCAGGACAATGCAACAGTTCACAACTCCATCCTTGTCACAGACTATTTGACCAAGATGGGCATCGAGACACTTCCTCAGCCAGACCTTGCTCCCTGTTCTCTAAGCTCAGAGGCTGTCGTTATGAGACAATTGAGGAGATGAAAGAGGCTGTGACGAAGGTCATTGACACGCTCACACAAGAGGACTTCCATGGGGCCTTTCAGAAGTTGTTGGAATTGTATAACAAGTGCATAGCAGCCGAAGGAGATTTCATGTGTGTACTATCAATAAAAGTGCCCATACGAAAAAAACTCTGGAAACTTATTTAATGAGCCTTGTATGTAAAGACATTACTATTATATATAAAGACACTGCTATTAGTTTTACAATAAGAATATATGAAAATTCAAGAAGAAAGAAATAACCAGGGATCCTGAGTTAATGTAATCGTTACTGATAAGATAGATCACTTATATTTATAACATAAACATGGTAAACAATTTTACAATAGAAATATAGCAAAAATCAGTGGACGTGCTGTGAAGTAATAGTCATCATCGTAGGAAATAGACACGGCGACACGAGTTCACATTCTCGACGAAATTGTTTACACTTCACATAGCGCTAGTACCCTTGGGAAAGGCATGAATCCAACAATTCTCACTACAGTTATGAGTAAACTGTAGGGCAGATTGGGTTCTTGGGTCATGGTTTGGCAATTAGTTTTGAAGGAAAATTCTGAATTCAAACCTGTTAAACTTCGCTTAAAAATTGACCTTGTGTCACATACTGCCCATTCTAGGTTATTTAATGCCAAATCCTTTTTATACATTTATAAACCAACTTGGACTCTTTTTTTGCACACAATTAAATGTCTTCAAGTACTGCTATGCATCACTAAAAATTCAATTAAATATAAGTCATTTGTTTACACACAGTTAAATGATCAAACAGTTCTATTTCAAACAATTCAATTTAGCATTATTCAACAAAGTTGAATGGTTCCAAGTGTTGCAATGTATAACTAACAATTCGATGAAACATCAGTCATTTGCTTGCACACAGTTAAATGATCAAACAGTTCTATTTCAAACAAATCAGTTTAGCCTCAGTATACAGTTTCAATGTCAAAGAGTTCTATTTGACCCATAGATAGGATCCCATCAGGTGCTACCACTACTGGCCAGAATGGACCTGGGATTAATGGCAATAAAGAGGTATTCCGCATTTTCCAAAGTTTCAGCACTACTTGAGCCTCATCATCAGATTGTTTAGTGTTATATCCAGGACACTCGTTGGAGGCGGGGAGTCTTACCCTTCTGCAGAGGTACAGTCGGTGTATTTTACAGCCCCGGCCGACTGGGCCGGTGGAGGGGTTGGTAAATACGTGCATTAAAAATCAGGAAGAACAGTATTGTCAATTATTAGCACTGAAGAGTTATTCATAATAATAATTTATTAATTAGTATATCTTTAATGAAGAACTTCAATCATAGATAAAGAGAAAGATTTAATTGGCCGTGATACCAAACACTAGAAAAGCCAGGAAACATGGCAACAGTAAACTGATGCAAATGGTCTGCAAAATGATCTGTATTCATCACACCTGTCAAGACAGATTCCAGTTTCGCTAATGGTGTTTGCGAACTCCAATAGAACACACCCACACCATTACAGAACCACCATAATCTTGCACAACACCTTACAATCAGGCTATAGCAATAGCCTTGTGCGAACACGACCGTCAGAAAAAGATGAAAATATGATTTGTCTGACCAGGTGATACAGCTCTCGTCACCCACAGTCCAATGGTGATGTTTATTGTCCCAGGTGAGGTGCAGTAATCTTGCTGTCAATTATGATACACCAATTAGTCGACATGTACAAAACCCCATCAAACGCACTGTATGCTGTGTAGGGCATTGAAAAATGGGTACAGTGACACCAGCGTTGAATTGGGATATGATTTGATACTATATTCTCCTTTATTTTGGTGGTTACTATCCTTATCATCGGTAGGAAATGGACTCGACGTCTCGAGTTCACATCCTGGGCGAGGCTGTCTGAATTTTGGCTTCATTTATAAGCACACATCTAAATAGTTTCAAGTATTGCTATCCAAAATTAATAGTTATATTTGCACAAAGTTAACTTATTTCAAGTATCGTAAATAATCAAACAGTTCTATGTGACCCATAGATGAGACCCTAACAGGTACTACCATACTGGGTCTGAGTTGACCAGGGAGCAATGGCAATGAAGGTGTACTCCACATTCCCTAAAATCCCCGGACAGGAATCTCACCACCTGATGCTGCTTAGCATCAAATTTATAAGAGCCATTGGGGGTTTGGTGTTCTTACCCCCCCCCCAGTAGAGATGCAGTCGGCGTATTCTACAGCCCCAACCGACTGGGCTGAATGGTTTGTTTGTTTTCTACGTTTAATGGCATATCAACCTTCACGGAGAAGAACAGCAGTGCTGCTATTTAACCCACAGATGGGGAAAAAGGATTTATACCTTCCTGAGGCTATATGTCCGAAAGTGAACGTAATAGCTTAACAGCAGTTCGAACTTGTTTACGACGATGTTACAGCCCAGAATGTTAACTTAAACAGCACTGGGAGTCCTCTGAGTTAATATTAAGGTATACTGGTCTCCTTAGCCTTGGCACTGCAACGAGGAAAGAAAAACTCTGTAATAAAACCAGCTGTACAACGCTTGAAAATTGACCACATGTCGCAGCCTGCTCGTGGCAGGGGCCTGAGTAAATTCATTCTACCTTAATCAGTTCTCGGCCGTTCTGTTTTTGCGCCTCCTGTGAACCTCTGGGTTTTTATCTTCTTCTGAATTCACAAATTACAACTACATACCTTTTCTATTCTTGCCTGAGAGAACCTAAAACAGCTCTTGCTCCCTCAGAGATTGCCTCATCTGCCTGCAACTCAATGACCAGTCCACAATCATCAAATAGTGATAAATCCTATCTGCTTTTTATCGCTGCGACAGCTTCCTCGACATTGATACTGCTGCATTGTATCTGTTATTGTCATATTATGGCCCAGTGACCCGAGTTCAAATACTGGATGAATCTGTTTGCATTTCACATAGCGCTGATAAACTTGGGAAAGTAAGGATCCAACTATTCTCCCACCAGCTATGGGTAAAAAGTAGGACAGACTGGGCTCTTTAACCTTGGTATGGCAACCGGTCAAGAAGAAGAAAAACTCTGAATTTGAAGCATCTGGAAGCTGATAGAAATTGACCTTGCGTTGTGTCCTGCCTGTAGTGAAGGGGTTGGGTAAATACTTCATTCATACGTCATCCGGTTGAGTCCATTATTAAAAGCGGGGGTCGAAACCATCCAGTTTACTGCTATTTCTAATTTTTAGATCCATTACAATGGATAGGTTTGATATAGTTTCTTTGTTTAATGGCCTATCAACCTTCGTGGGTTATTTAATGCTAAAGCCATCCTTGTAGAAGAACTGCTGGGATACTATTTAATCCATAGCTGGGAGGATAAAGGGGTTCAATACCTTTCTCTAAAGGGAACGTAATAGTGCGATTTGAGTTCGAACTCGCTTATTTTGATGCCTCAGTCCAGCACGTTAGCCATTACATTATGGGGACTCCCCACTGTGTTAGGCCGATCGATATGAATAAGCTATGATAGATAGATAGATAGATATGAATAGATTGGGATACCACGCTTACCTTTGGCTAGGGCATCGAACAAATTTTGGCATTAATCATCCCCTAAGAACTGATATGCCGTTAAAGAAATACACCCAACTAAATTTCACTTATCTCCTAAACTTTATCAGGAAAATATTTATTAATGCTTTCTTTTTAAGAGGAAGCCATTTTACATTTAAACTTTCATAAATTTTTGTTCGGATTTCGTGAGTATGTGTGTGTGTGTATGTGTGTGTATTTACGTACACACATGTGATAACTGGATCGCTCAGTTATTTTTATATCTACTGATATATATATATATATATATATACGTTTAGTAAGACATCAAAACTTAGTGGTTGAGAGAGAAAGATTGTGCAGCGCCAATGTTCCAACTCGGGATCAGTACCTGCATATGTTCAGCTATTTCACTCTCTAATGGAGTTAAAACAGAAAAGAGTGGGAATTTTCGTGAGGGAAGCCATCTTCGATGTTTAGGGGACCCTCTCCCTTTGTCACTCTTCGCTACAACAATGACCCAGCATGAAGCTCTTTGGTCAACCTCTTGCTTCCTCGAGCAGCTTTTGAAAATCCCTACAGAAACAAATGGCCTTTCATCTAGGAAAGCTTTGATGACTCTCATTAGGTTCGGGTGTAGACACTTGATATTTCTTTATTTTACACACATCCTACTCTGATCCTTTCTTCTTCTTCTTCTTCTTCTTCTTCTTCTTCTTCTTCTTCTTCTTCTTAGTATTATTATTATTATTATTATTATTCTACATATACATAACCCTCTACTTCTTTCTCATCATCATCATCATCATCATCATCATCATCATTCATCTAACTATTACGACACCCCTCTTCTTCTTCTTCTTCTTACTACTACTACTACTACTACTACTACACCCTCTTCTTTCTCAATTCCTTCTTCTTGTATATCTATACCCTCTTTTTTCACATTTTCTTCTTCTTCTTCTAACAACTACTACTACTACTACTACCCCTCTTCTTTTTCATTCTCTTCTACTTCTTCTTACCACTACTACTACTACTACTACAGTTGATGATAATAATAATAATAATAATAATAATAATAATAATAATAATAATGATAACTTAACCTTCTACACCATCCACTTCTTTCTTATTTACCGTTTTTTACTCATGCCTCTTCTCCACCATTTTCTTCTTTCCTAAAAATACTACTACTACTACTATTCCACCTCTTTCTTTCTTCCTTTTTTGGTTTACTTCTTCTTCTTCTTCTTCTTCTTCTTCTTCTTCTTCTTCTTCTTCTTCTTCTTCTTCTTCTTCCAACAACTGCTACAACTACAACTACTACCCCCACATCTTTCTCATTTTCTGCTTTCCTTCTTTTTCCCCTTCTACAACAACTGTTAATACTACTACTACTACTACTACTAATAATAATAATAATAATAATAATAATAATAATAATAATAATATTCCACTTTTTTAATCTTCTCCTCTTCCTTTTCCCCTCCTTCACAATCATCCTCGTCTCCCTTTTTTCTTCTTCGTTCTCTATTCTTTTCTCTCCCTTCTCCCTCTGCACCCAGTTGCTTTTTACCCCTCTTCAAATCAGCCAATTGGTTGGCGTTCCTCCTCCCCTCCTCACTTTCTCTTGTCGGCGCACGTGCATTCGTTTATGATAGTCATCAAAGTGCGGACGTCTTCTTAGAATTCAAATTAATCTCTTTGCACATGCGCAGTAGTCATCAAGTTTATTTGCAGATGTTACCTTTTGTTCTGAGAAGGACAGTTTATTTTGTTTTATCAATAATCGTTGTATATTTTATGTAGGCGATTCTCAGACGATTTTAAACGCCAACCTTTCCTTTTGCCAAAAGGGAGTCTTCTTCCTGGTGAAGCGTGATCGAATTTCCGTCTACAGCAGGCCCGCACGGACATACACACGCGTACAGCTTTATTTAGTATGGCACAAGGCCAATATCGTGGAACACCAAGAAAAGATTGAACTCCTTAAAGCAGTTTTCATTTGTGAGATTAACTTGCTAAATGTTGCTCCTCAATAGGGCTTCTAAAACTGATCCACTGAGACATCTGGGAATGAATAAATATTTTGGAAGGGTGAAGAAAAACATAGGAGTCCACAGGGGGTGAATTTACAAGTTTGGGTTTTTAAACCCCTTTATAAGAGAAAGACAAAAATCACTGGATCATGTAGACTAGTTGCCAGATATTGTACACCAAACGCAGGGTTTCTCAAAGTAGTCCATATAGACTTCTCGTGGTGAGCAAACGTTTTGGAACGGTGAATAAAAACATAGGGGTTCGTGGGGGGGGTGAATTTACAAGTTTGGATTTATAAATCACTTTGTAACAGTTGCCAGATATCGTACACTCAGCAGAATACCTAATTAGGTATGATGGTCACTAGTAATTTGTCATTCACATTCAACTCGTTCAAAACATACGGGTCATTTGAATGAATGAACGATCTGACTGACCTTTTCGGCGTCATAAACCTGCAACCTCATAACTGTGAACTCCTCAGTGTCCACAAAACCCATCCTTCCCATCAAAAATAATTCAAGAATTAAAGGTGAGTTTGAATTTATAGTTTACTGATTCTTTTATGGAAATTCTATTAAGCACTGGTAAATTAAATTAAACACTGGTAAATTAGGCATATTTTCTAATTTAATACTTAATAAATGGTGTTTTTTTTTTTTTGATAACATATCAACCTTCGTAGTTATTTAATGCCAAAATCATCCTAGTTAAAGGGGATGTCCACGTTGTGGGGGTGTCCTCGTGGTGTAATGGTTAAAGCGATGGACTGCGGAATCATAATAAGCGAGTTCGCGCTATTACGTTCACTTTCGGGCAAATACTCTTTGGAAAGGTATGAACCCCCTTATCCTCCCAGCTATGGGTTAAATAGTACCACTACTGTTCTTCTAGGAGAATGGCTTTAGCATTAAATAATCTACAAAGGTTGATATGCCATTAAAAACAAAGAAACCAAACCGAATCCACGTTGTGCAATGGTTAAAGCGCTGGAGTTAGTGAGTTCGAACTCCAGTCGCGCTATTACTTTCACATACGGACAAATACCTTTGGGAAAGGCATGAACCCGTTCCAGCTATGGGTTAAATAGTACCACAACTGTTCTTCTAGAAGGATGGATTTGGCTTTAAATCGCGCATGAAGATTGATATGCCATTAAACAATCAAACAAAAGAACAGTATTTGTATTATCTAACCCAGGATTTAGAGTATGAAGGAGTTTATATCTTTCCCAAGAGTATTTGTCCGAAAGTGAATATTCCAGCGCGAGTGGAATTCGAACTCACTACGATGTCGCAGTCCAGTACGATGCCATGGGGGATTTCCTCCGAATTTATTTGGGAATTGAATGAAAATTGTATTTGGTTAAAAATAGAATATCAGTTTTGGTTTGGTTTGATTTGGTTGGTTTTATGGCACATCAATCATTGCAGGTCATTTAATACCAAATCCTTTTTATACATAAATTAAATATATTTCTAAACAGAATTTGAAGATAACATTTTTCAACAAGCCTGAGTTGAGTTTTTTTGCAACCGGACATTGGCATAATGGTTAGGGTGTTCGCCAATGGCTCGGGAGACCTGGGTTCAATCCCAGGTCGAGTCATACCAAAGACTCAAAAAATGGTACTCGATGCCTCCTTGCTAAACACTCAGCATTATGTGATACGGGCCAAGGGTAAAGTGGGAAATCTTGGAAAAGGAGTAGCGCCCTCCCCCACACCTTGGTGTGGTAGCTATCGAAAAGGGAGCCTTCGGGTCACCCTCGACTACGGTTGCTCTTTTTACTTTTACTACTTAAATGGTTTCACTTACTTAAAAAATATTCAGTTCAGCATTAGTACAATCTTTTATTCACACAGAGTCATTGGTATAATAAAATTTTACACACAGTTAAATGTAAAAACAGTTCTTTTTCAAACAATTCAGTTTAGCATGTCAACAAAGTTAAATGGTTCAAGTATTGCTATGTATCATTAACAATTCAAATAAACAGTGATTACACACTCTTAAACGTTCAAAATGTTCTATTTATAACAATTTGACGCACATCATTTCTTTGCACGTAGATTAGAAGGGTCAAATCAGTCATTTGTTTACACACAGTTAAATGATCAAACAGTTTTATTTCTAACAATTCAGTTTAGCTTAAATACATTTTTTTTTTTTTTTTGCACACAGTTAAATGTAAAAACAGTTAATTTCAAACAATTCATTTTAGTGTAAGTACACAGTTTAATTCTATTTGACCCATAGATAGGATCCTATCAGGTGTTACCAATCCGGACCAGAGTGGACCTGGGAGTGATGGCCATGAAGAGGTCCTCCACTTTTGTTAGAACACTTAGTTTGCGGGTAGTCCGAACTAATTTGTTTGCACACTAGTGTAATATAAAGGTCCAAAAATATACGACCAAAAAACGAACACGTGAAATGTACATAGGGAATCCGAAATAAACAACATTCACGAAATTGGTTCAGGTACGAAACTTTATTACCTTTGAGTTAAAGGTTATTCGACATGAGGAGAGAGAGACACAATCTTTCTATGCTGACTGCTTTTACATCGTCAGCTCTCAACCCGACCAACGCGCGGGGCCCGTAGCGCACAAATTCGTCTGGCCTCGCCTAGCTCTGAATCTCGACTCTCTTGTTCGGAGGCAGGAACTCAACTAACTGCTTTTTCTCAAATCCCCAAATCCTCAGCCCACGCTTCCGGTGCGTGACGTCACTTACTTCCCCTGGTCTCAATTCCTATCAGGGATTTTTATTTTGACATCAATGTATGACACACCCTCTCCGCACGCTCGTGAACACCTGCGTTAATGTTGCACCACACTAACCCATGCGCTAAGCGAAAAGTTCTCAGCCTAACTAAACCGAAAGGCAAGATATATAAAACGAAATCCTTCCGTAATTATATTACACAAGTATTCCTATTGTTTCTACACACTTAAATCGTTTCAGTTATTGCTATCTAACACTAAAAATTTTATTCAATATTAATCATTTGTTAACACGCAGTGAAGTGGTTACAAGTATTGCTATTTAACACTAATTATTCTATTCAACACTATTCATTCATTTCCACACAGTCAAATGGTTCCAGGAATTACTATACGTCACTAACAATTCAATTCAACATCAATCATTTGTTTACACACAGGTAAATGGTCAGTTTTATTTCTAACTATTCAATTAAACATCAGTCATTTATTTACACACAATTTAAATGTCAAACAATTTGATCCATAGATAGGACCCTATCAGGTGCTATTACTCCAAGTCAGAGTGGACCTGGTAGCAATGGCAATGAAGGGGTACACCACATTCCCCAAATCTCCATCAAATGGTTTAATGTCATATCCAGGACACACATTCTAGAGGAGGGGTCTTTATACCTCGGCAGAGATGCAATCATTGTATTCTACAGCCCCAGCTGACTGGGCTTATCATATAATGGGATTAGTAAAATATTTGTAATAACTTTATCTCTATTTTACATAAAACAGGACTATTTTGCAGCAGGAAATTGAAGGTATACTAGTAAGCCTAAATGAGTTAAAACTAATTTGTTTGCATACTAGTATAGCTATTGTTTCTACACAGTTAAATGGTTTCAATTATTGTAATCCAACACTAATAATTCTATTCAAT
Source organism: Sepioteuthis lessoniana (assembly GCA_963585895.1). Lineage (NCBI taxonomy): Eukaryota > Metazoa > Mollusca > Cephalopoda > Myopsida > Loliginidae > Sepioteuthis > Sepioteuthis lessoniana. The sequence continues at coordinate 48,463 of CAUZXS010006551.1, forward strand.
ATTCAATATTTAACATTGGTCATTTTTCACATACATTTGAATGGATATACACATGATTGGTGATAAATAGTTTGTCGGTAATTTTATTTTTAAATGAGAACTAATTTGTTTGCATACTAGTATAGCTATTGTTTCTACACAGTTAAATGATTTCAATTATTGTAATCCAACACTAATAATTCTATTCAATATTAATCATTTGTTTGCAGACAGTGAAGTGATTACAACTATTGCTATTTAACACTAATAATTCTATTCAACACTATTCATTCATTTCCACACAGTCAAATGGTTCCAAGAACTACTATGTAATACTGATAATTCAATTTAGACACACAGTTAAAAAGTTTCAAGTATTGCTATTTAACACTAATAATTCTATTCAACACTATTCGTTTGTTTGCACAGAATTCAAAGGTTCCGAGTATTGCTATTTAATACCAATAATTCAATTTAGACACACAGTTGAAGAGTTTCAAGTATTGCCATTTAACATAAATAATTCTATTCAACACTACTTATTTGTTGGCACACAGCTAAATAGTTTCAAGTATTACTATGTATCACCAACAATTCAATTAGATATCAGTAATTAGTTTGCACACAGTTAAATGATCAAACAGTTCTATTTCAGATAATTCAATTTACCATAAGTCATTTGTTTGCACTCAGTTTAAATGCCAAACAGTTCTTTTTGACCCATAGATAGGACCCTACCAGGTGCTACCACTATGAGCTAGGAGTGATGGCAATGAAGCCACACAACCAGATTGTTTAATGTCATATCTGGAATATTAGTTTGATGGGATGCAGAGATGCAGTTGGTTTATTCTACAGTCACAGCCGACAAGGCTGAAACACATTTTTTTGATAACATATTTAAACGCGCCAGACCTTTTTTCTTCTTTTTTTTCTTTTCTTTTCTTTTTTTTTTTTTTTGCTCACAGTAAAAGGTTTTAAGTATTTATATCTAATTCAAATATTTTTATTCAACGTTCGTCTTTTGTTTTCGCAGAGTTAAATGGTTCCAAGTATTGCTATGTATCATTAACAATTCAATTAAACAGTCATTACACACAGTTAAACGTTCAAAAAGTTCTATTTATAACAATTTGACGCACATCATTTCCTTTCACGTAGATTAGAATGGTCAAACAGATCTATTTGACCGATAGATTGGATCCTATCAGATGCTGCCACGCCGGGTTCAAGTGGAACATGGAGCAATGGCATTGAAGGAGTACTACACATTCTCCAAATCTCCAGGACTGGAGCCTTACCATCAATGGTTTAGTGTCATATCTGGGACACTCGTTTAGTGAAGTCTTAACCCCCAGCAATGATGTACTCGGTGTATTCTACAGCCCCGGCAGATGGGGCAAGAGGACACTCATTAGAGAAGTCTTACCCCTCACAGTCTTACCCCTCACATGTAGACGGTGTATTCTACAGCCCCAGCTGACGGAGCCGCAGGACACTCATTGGAGAAGTCTTACCCCTCACAGAGATGTAGACGGTGTATTCTACAGCCCCAGCTGACGGAGCCACAGGACACTCATTAGAGGAGTCTTACCCCTCAGCAGAGATGTAGATGGTGTATTCTACAGCCCCAGCTGACGGGGCCGCAGGACACTCATTGGAGAAGTCTTACCCCTCACAGAGATGTAGACGGTGTATTCTACAGCCCCAGCTGACGGAGCCACAGGACACTCATTGGAGAAGTCTTACCCCTCAAAGAGATGTAGACGGTGTATTCTACAGCCCCAGCTGACGGAGCCACAGGACACTCATTAGAGGAGTCTTACCCCTCAGCAGAGATGTAGACGGTGTATTCTACAGCCCCTGCTGATGGGGCCACAGGACACTCATTGGAGGGTTTTCACCTCTCACCAGAGATATAGACAGTCTATTCTACAGCCCTAATTGATAGGACTGGATAATAAGAGGGATATGTCGATTAGTACAAAAATGTTGATGGGTACATATTCCGTTTCAAATTTTCCTTAACTCTGTTCTTTTTCATTAATTTTTTCCATTTGATTTTAAAAGTAAATTGCAATAACTTGTACAATAAATATAATTAAAACAGAGAAAACAAATTCAAAATTCCAAGTTTTAACACATTTAGCAAAAAATTATGTTTTTCTGACCATCTGCTCTTAAACATTTTTGGTGATTTTCTATTTATGTGTGTTGTCTGTCATCTCAGATACACCTTCCCAGTGCTAATATGAATTGACAAGTCTATTTCTTCTTACCTTATGAAATAAAACAATTTTTCTCATGTAGTGTCTGTTAGTTGTTTGTCATTCATGTATACCTGCCACGCCTATATGAGTCGTCAAATTTACCCCTTCTTACGTTATGAAACAAAGAAAAATCCTCATATTCTGTTGTATGAGTTAATTTTCTATAATCGCAGCAGCCTCTCCACCCTAATACGTCTTTGAAACTAGCCTGTTTAGATTTTACTAACATTGTTATAAAGAATTTTAAATGGATATAAAATTGGATTATTTCTACTTGTCAGGTTTTTTTTTTATTTTGAAATGAAAGCGACTGAAATATTAATACATATTTTACCCTTTTTGGGGGAAAAACCTGGTCTGGAACAAGGGAGAAATTACCAAATTTTGGGAAAACATTAGTCACGAAAACGTGCCATAGAAATGTATTTGTTGTTTTTTTTAGACTCTCATCGAACCAATACATACTTATTGTTTCTTAACTTCTGAACCAATGCTTTCATCATAACTTGATTGTAATCCCCTTAAACTAAAGGTCGTTTAGATTTGGCACAAGGTCTCAAGAATTGGGTTGCCAGTGAGAATCGAACTCACTGAGAGGCTGGCTTACTGATCAAGACGTGTTCTAGATGAAACTTGGTGAACTTTACTTTTGTGGTTTCTTTAATTTTACTTTATTTTATTTTATTTTATTTAGGAAAACCTTGTTTATAGCTAAATACGGATCACTTATCGATATGGAAAAAAATTGGATTTATTGGTGGGGGTCTTTCTCTAAACAGGAGATAAAATCAACCTATTCTTAGCATCACTAATTGGACTTGCCCAGTCGGCTGGGGCTGTAGAATACACAGACTGCACCTCTGCAGAGGGGTAAGACCCGCTCCAATGAGTGTCCTAGATATGACATACTAAACAATATGATGGTGAGGTTCCAGTAATGCTGGGGCTTTGGGAAATGCAGAGTACCCCTTCATTTCCATTGCTCCCAGGTCCACTCTGACCTGGCGGGGTAGCACCTGATAGGGCCCTATCTATGGGTTAAATAGAACTAACGGCATACTTATACTAAACTGAATTGTTTGACTAAACTGAATAGCTTGAAATAGAAACGATTTTTGACAATTAAACCGTACTTACATTTAAACGGCGTGCTTATGCTAAACTGAATGATTTGAAATGAAACTGTTTTTTGACATTGAAACTGTATTTGCACAAATCTGAATTGTTTAATATAGAAATGTTTTGACATTTTACTGTATGTAAACAAAATCTGTACTTGCGCTAAACTGAATTAGCTGAATTAGAACTGTTTGAATAAACTGAATAGATTGAAATAGAAATGTTTTTCACAATTAAACTGTGCACTCATGCTAAACTGAATTGTTTGAAATAGCACTGATTATTTACATAAAAATGGATTTGGCGTTAAATAACCTACAAAGGTTGATATGCCATAAAAACCCAACCAATCACCCAACCAACCAATTGGACATTGATCTGTTAAAACTAAAAGATATATCCTATTTTATTTATTCTGTTTCCAATGACTACTTTTGATTTGGGCATAAATCATTAGTTTGCATAGTTCTCCATTCTCTGGGCTTTCGGGGATTTTTTTTTTTTCAGGGATCAAGAGACATCAAGTCTGATTTCTGAGAAAGTGTCCTCTAGATAGTTACACTTCTTCATCGGATTTCCTGGAGCGCGTGGGGGTCTGGTGAATTTGATCTTAAGTTTTTTCAGTCTCGTTCATCTTTGTAACTTAATGTGTATGTCAGGAAACAAAAGAGCAATCACCGGCTAAGACAGGAACAAGACTGATCTGATGACAAAGACCTCTTCTTTGACGAACGAGTAGAGACGAACGCTGGAAAGTAACGACGCAGAGCGGCGAGCTGGAAAAGGCTGGAAAAAATACCCGGATGACACGTGACGTTTGTTCACCTCGATAACTTTGTCTTAGTGATAAATATGAAATGCAGACACGACCCTCATTAGGAAAATTCTAATGCTTGATTAAGATTTCTATTTGTTTCGTACACGATGAATTTTTCGGAGCAGTAATAACTAATGATGGGTCTCACAGCAGATCAAGTGACAACATTTGAACACTCTCCAAATCATTCTAAATTATCTTATTAACAACATCAGATACGGTTATATATATATATATATATATATATATATATATATATATATATATATATATATATACACGATGTGTGGGCATATATATACATATATATATATGAACCTTTCTAATACAAGTTCAATAGCTCAGCATTTAAAAAAACAACACAACTACGGAAAATTCTCACCGACAACACAACAATATTAGAACATCAAAATAATAAACAAAAGCTTCAGATTCTCGAAGCACTACATATTAGAAACATGCAACCAACACTTAATAGAATTAATTTTCAAACCAGTGCTAATGTACTTAAATGTCTTTAGCTACTGGCACTAATAATAGAATTACATTTAAAAGCAAAAGCATAATCTTCAACGGCAAAAACGCCCTTACACAGTAGTAATATGCTAAAACAAAAGTTACATCACTTTTGTAATAGATCCTCTCATGATGATGGCCCAAAGTCGGGCAGAAAGTACTAGGGATACATGCAACTATGGACAATACATAAATCCCCCGAATACGATAAAAGTAATACGGGAATTTGAACAGATCCAGAAGAAAATATGTAGACATAAAATGTCTATTATGTTTAATGAAATTTGCATTAACGAAGAAATGCTGCCTAAATATACATATATATATATATATATATATATATATAAAAGTTGTTGACGACCGTAGTCGAAGGTGACCCGAAAGCTTCCTTTTCGATAGCTACAACACCAAGGTGTAGGGGAGGGTGCTACTCCTTTCCCTGGATTGCTCCACTTTACCCTTGAACCTTACCTTATAATGCTGAGTGTTAAGCAAGGTACCATCAAGTACCATTTTTTGAGTCTTTGGTATGACTTGACCTGGGACTGAACCCAGGTCTCCCGGGCCATTGACGAGCACTCTAGCCATTATGCCATATTTATACATAAAGTGCTCAATGTCGACGATAGAGTATATATATATATGCTCTATCATCGATAAACAAATCATCAAAACTACACCAATATATATTTTTCGTTCATTGCCTTTTTTCTATATGTATTTGACTGAATCATTTCAACCGGTTCATTGGTTTAGTGGGTAGAGTGTTCGCCAATGGTCCAGGAGACCGGGGTTCAATCCCTGGTCGAGTCATACCAAAGACTTAACAAATGGTACTTGATACCTCCTTGCTTAGCAATCAGCAATATAAGGTACGTATCAAGGGTAAAGTGGAGCAATCCAGGGAAAGGAGTTAGTACCCTCTCCTACAGCTCGGTGTAGTAGTTATTGAAAAGAGAGCCTTCGGGTCGCCCTCGACTACGGTCGGCAACTTTACTTATATTTAATCCCGTCACACACACATATATATATTCCCTGTTGGCTGGGGCTATAGAATGCACCGACTGCTTCTCGGCAGAGGGGTAAGACCCCCCCTCAACGAGTGTCCTGGATATGGCACTAAATAATCTGATGGTCAGGTTCTAGTGATGCTGGAGCTTTGGGGAATGTTGAGTACCCCTTCTTTGCCATCGCTCTCAGGTCCACTCTGGCCCGGAGTGGTAGCACCTGACAAGGTCCTACCTATGGATTAAATAGAACTAATCTGGGTATATATGCTGAGCTAAATTACTTGAATTAGAACTGTTTTGATATTTACTTATGCTAAACTGATTTGTTTGAAATAGAACTGTTTTTGACATTGAAACTGTACAACGCTAAATTGAATTATTCGACAGAAAACTGTTTTGACATTTAACTGTGTGTAAACAAAATCTATACTTATAGTCGACCTCTGTCGAGGGTGACCCGAAGGCTCTCTTTTCAATAGCTACTACACAAGGGTGTAGGGGCGGGCGCTACTCCGTTCCCAGGATTTGGAATTAGAACTGACTAAACTAAATAGTTTGAAATAGAAATGTTTTCACATTTAAACTGCGTACTTATGCTAAACTGAATTGTTTGAAATGGAACTGTTTTTGTATGCTAAACTGAATTGTTTGAATTAAAAGGGTAATTGGGGCAATTTAGGGAAAGGAGTAGCGCTTTCTACTACAACTTAGTGTAATAGCTCTTGAAAAGGGAGCCTTCAGGTCACCCTCGACTACGGTCACCAACTTTACTATACTTTATATATATACATATAATAAGGAATAACAATGATGAGACTGGAATATTTCTTTTGAGCTATTTATTTTTTTTAAGTTTTTAAAATAGTCTTTAAAAGAATTGATATCCCACAAAAGAGGCGATGAAAAATAAAGTGGTGACGTAGCGCATCTATTCGTTGAATGAAAATGATTTTTGGCTGTATAAAGTGTTTTCAACTGACCTCTCTATGATTTCTCCTATCATAGACACCTGGCACTGAGCTCACTATTTGGAAGATATGTGTTAAACGCGATGTGTTTCAAATAAAGTATGACTGCTTAGTCATTTATCTCCTCAAATGTGTCCATCTTATTTCATAGTGTCGCCTTGAGGACCATTTACCTGCCATTTAAATATCGAGATTGAAGCTTTAAATATTTTTAATGTTAAAATTGGGTTTCTTTTTTTTAATGATATATTAATCTCCGTGGGTTATTTAAAGTCAAAGCCATCCTTCTAGAAGAACAATGATGGTATTATTCAACCAATAGCTGGTGGAATAAGCGGGTTCGTTTCTTTCCTAAGGAAAGTAAGCGTAAGAACGCAACTGGAGGTCGAACTCGCCTACTATGTTTTCACAGTCCGGCAAGATGGCCATTACACCACAGTGACTCTCCCCTCAACCCTGTAAAATAGTTCAAATTCCCATAAAAATGTGCTAAGTGACTTATGCAAAAAAAGAAAATTTAAATTTTAAAAAAGTGTTGTTGTCTGAGGCCAGTCTCAGGATTTTTTTAAATAGCAGTGATCAACGAAAAAACGGGAGTGAGTAGGCGCACTAATCTTCACAGAATATCATTGACCCATAGTCAACAGTGTATGGTGACTTTTAGTTCCTCTCTTATGCAATGATCATCCTCAGCAACCATTCAAAGAAGAATTGGATGAACTACTCTCAATGAAAGAAATTACCAAAGCCATAGAGCAGTTGAGGAGCGGCAAGGCAGCGGGAGTGGACGGGATTCCACCAGAGCTGTGGAAAGAAGGAGGACCAGCATTACATAGTAAGCTCCACGAACCCCTTGTCTGTTGTTGGGATCAGGGCAAACTTTTAAGTGATCTCCGCGATGCAGTCATCGTCACCTTGCACGAAAACAAGGGAGAAAAGTCAGATTGCTCCAACTATCGGGGGATCACTCTGCTCTCCATCACAGGAAAAATCCTTGCTCATGTGCTCCTGAACAGATTGGTACCCACTATCACTGAAGACCATTTACTAGAAACCCAGTGTAGGTTCAGAGCCAACAGGGGCACCACAGACATGGTGTTCGTCCTCTGAGAGCTCCAAGAAAAATGTAGGGAGTAGAACAAAGGACTGAATGTAACGTTTGTGGACTTGACCAAAGCGTTTGACACAGTGAGCAGAAAGGGACTGCGGATGATCATGGAGCGCCTTGGCTGCCCCCAAAGTTCCTATGCATGGTTATCCAACTGCACAAAGAACAGCGCGGTCAAGTTAGTTTAAACAGCGACCTCTCTGGATCCTCCCCCATCATCAACGATGTGAAAGAGGGTTGTGTTCTGGTACCGACTATGTTAGGCATCTTTTTCAGCATGATGCTTAAACAGGTCACAGAAGACCTTGACGATGACGGTGCTATATACATCCGCTACCGCCTCAGGAAACTGTATGCCCACACAAAAACATTTGAGCGGCTATTCCGTGACCTCCACTTCGGTGTCGACACTGCCTTTGTTGCCCACACCAAAAGAGCCCAGCAGCACCTAACTTCCCGCTTTGCAGAGGCTGCCCAGCTTTTCGGACTCGAGGTCAGCTTGAAGAAGACTGAGGTCCTTCACCAGCCTGCACGCCTAGAAGAGTACCGCCCTCCCCACATTACCATCGATGGAACTGAGCTGAAAGCTGTTCATTAGTTCATTCATCTGGGGCACACCATCATATCAGACGCCAAGATCAACAGGGAAGTAGACAACAGGCTGGTCAAGGCAAACAGCGCTTTCGGCAGACTCTACAAAAGATTATGGAACAACAAGCATCTGAAGAAGATCAGCGTCTATCAAGCCGTCGTACTCATCACCTTGCTGTACGGCTATAAGTCATGGGTAACCTACCTCCACCATCAACGATTCCTTGAGCGCTTCCAACAGCGCTGTCTCCGCACCATGCTCAATATTCACTGGTTTAACTAAGACTTCAATGTTGATGTCCTTGATCAGGCAGAACACACCAGCATAGAGGCCATGTTGCAGCTGCGATGGGCAGGGCTGGTCTTCAGAATGGAGGGGGCATCGCCTGCCCAAGATAGCCCTGTATGGTGAACCGTGACAAAGAGGCACCAAAGAAACGTTTTAAAGACTCAAGAAGACCCTCGGTACCTGCCACATTGACCACCAGTGTTTGACATTTGCTGCTGACCGTCAGGCCTGACGCAGCACCGTCCACCAGGTCGTCTCCACCTTTGAGGACTCCCGTAGAGCCAATCTATGGAAGAAACGCAGCAGGAGGAAGATCCTGGGAGTCTCAGCAGCCATACCAAACCAGACCTTTAACTGCAGTCACTGCAGCCAGACTTGCCTGTCCCGCATCGGCCTAGTCAGCCATCAGCATGCCTGCAGTCGACGTAGACAGCCTCCTTCATAATTCTTTTTCGCAAGATCTAGCCAAGAAGAATAAAGAGGATTTGGCATTAAATAATGTTATATAATTAAGGAATGATTTTTTATTTTAATCCTTTTTCATTAATTATATTTCATCGTTCAGTTTGGTTGGACTTTGAACTATTCGGGTTAAGAGTTCAGGTTCATAGCATTGGGTACAGTTTACGCTCGCGTGCAAAGGATATGACAATCACCATTGTCATAATAACCCCCCAGACAGGAAATGGGGCTGGAGTGGGGATGACGTCATTCCCAGAAGAGATGGGCTGAGAATTTGGGAGATTTTGAAAAAGATTCACTCGTGGTCCAACTATGGTGTTGAGAAGTTGAAGTCCGACCATGTAGTTGAGGATTTGAGATTGGACCATGCAGGCAGACAACTGAGTTTCTGCCATTGGGGCAGAGAATGGAGTTCTCTGCCACTGAGTTGAGTTTTCTACCGTTGCGGCGGCGGTTAAGTTTTTCCGGTCCCGACCAGCTAAGATGAATTGAGATCTAAAACACCACGAGATGTGCCGAACGTTGGGAGTGTTGTTAGCATAGTATGATTACAAAAGTCTTTTAAGAATTGTGTCTCTCTCCTCGTGTCGAAGAACCGAAGTCAGAAGTTAATAAACCGTTCATACCTGAACAACAGAGTGTCGCCTTCATTTGTACATGTATTTGCCTGTGTGTTTGCATATGTATACATGTGGTATACAACAATAACATACAAGAGTTGATACGCCATAAAACCCAACTAAACTACAATAATCAGATCGGTGTAATTGTCCAAATGCGTAAAACTCGGGATAATAACCAATACCTAATACTGTAACTTTTTTAACTATAAACTCTTCGAACGAATTGTGCACTCTGGTATCCGGTAAGGCATAAAAAATGTAAACAAACGAACGCTACTACTTAATACCTTATAATTCCCTAGCTGACATGGTACGCTTTTTGGCTGAGCGGTCTGATACTAAGTCTAACGTAAATTTGGGCGGGTTTCGATCCCAGCTTCAAGCGTCCTACGTGCTCTAGCCACACTGAAGAGTTGTGATACAACGAAACAGTCTGTCTGTGGATGAAAATATATATATATATATAACCTAAAATGTATCATGATCGGTAAAAGAATTGCGTAAGCAGGAAAACTTTGCATCCAAGTTAGCTTGACTCCGCTTAAAAATTGACCTTCTGCCATTTGCTGCCCGTGGCGAAGGGATTGAGTTAATGAATACTAGAAACTATTAAAGAATGACTGAATCCTAGATTGTGTCATATCCAGAACATTCATTGGTGGGGGGGTCTTACCCCTCTGCAAAGATACAGTCGGTGTATTCTATAACCCCAGCCGATTGAGATGGTCAGTAAATTCATCGCCAGTAAATGAAGTAAATGGTAAATCTATCACCCGTAAATTCATCGTAACACTTTAATTGCTCTAATAAGGGTTTCCTTAACCCTAACACTTTATCTCTTTTTCAAGACTTCATAAAAACAATGATTAAATCCTGAATTTACCCACGAATAATTTACCTACGATAAATTTGCCATTGCACGATGAATGTACCGGACATAGTCCATGACATCACAACAAAAGATGGAACTGACTATACTGTTGTTAATTGCTGTTTTAAGACCAGCTTGTCAGATGTTGCGTATTGGCTGTTATCACAAATTTTATGGCATTTATCTGTCAGCATGTATCACTTCCGGTTGCTGGCGTTTTTTATTACTTAATCTATTTGGTGCTCGTAACTACTTGATGTTAGAACTTGCTTACGATATTATAATCTCATTAAACGATATATAATCACGTAATAAAATCACGTGATATAATCACATAATAATGAAACACTATGATATCACATTATAATCACATATCTAAAACAATATGATAATCACATCTGATAATATAATAATCACATAATATAATAACATAATAATGAAACACTATAATACTCACATAATAATCACATAGCTAAATAATATAATAATCTCATAAACAATATGATAATCACATCAAACAATATGATAATCACTTCAAACATTATAATGATCACATAATATAATTTTTGTAATGATCACATGTGCATAAAAAGAAGAAACAATTGATAGAGAACCTAACAAAAGCATAAGAATTTAATTCCAACGGAAATTAATGCATTAAACAGAAAATAAGACAGACGAAAAATTGTTACGATTCGTAACATTACAGTCTTGCCAAGAGCCATAATAGAATCGCTTTAAAAAGAAAGTGTACCGGCCAAGCTATTATTGAAGTCTTTCTCTCGCTGAAGTTCGTCTTTTAAGGAAGTCCATTGACTGATGTTCACACTAACAGTATGGTACCTCTATTTATACTATCTGGAGTTTTGCCATTTTTCGTTTACTGGCGATGGGTGTTCAAACGCGAGTGTCTCACTTTATTCCTATAGGACAATTATCACTTAATATAATCAGTTAATAGTCACATTTCTAAGACAATATTACAATCACATCAAACAATATAATTACATTACATAATCACATGATATAATCACATTATAATCAAACACTATGATAATCTGATAATAATCACATATCTAAAACAATATAATAATGATATCAAACAATGTGATAATCACATCAAATATCTATTTGTAACTCATGACCACTTGACTTTAAAACTTGGTTACAATATTATAAGTACATAAAACAATATAATAATCACATGATATAATCACATAATAGTCAAACACTATAATGATCACACAATAATCACATATCTAAAACAATATTATAATCACATAAAACAACATTCCAGCCAATGCAACAATTACAAAAGAACAAAAAAGCAGACATTCAAACAAAGATAGTGTAAGAAATTTTTTTAACCTGAACTTAAAAAGTCCAACTTTGTAGTTGGAAGAAAAAGATTTATAACACAGTTTGATCCACAATGCAGTTATTCCAGGAAAGAAGCTATTAAAATAGAAAATGCATCTTCTGTGGGAAAGATTGCAAAAGAACGAATGCAGCTGAGATGTCAAAATGAGTTCTTATAAGAAACTCTTCAATATGTGGAACCAATAAATGCTATTCATCTGAACATCTTTCATAAAAGTAACAAAAGAATTATGACTAGTTAACTCCATTCCAGTTTATGGGAAAATGTCTGAAGAAACAAGAAGCAATTATCTTCTACAAATCCATGTAATCATTTCTGTGCCCAATTCAAAGTAGATAAAATAATATGGGAGGCACCAATCCAGATATGAGAACAATAGACCATCTATGGGAGAATCTGGTTTTTGTATAAATACAATAAAGCATCGAGTGTTAGATGCTTTCTGAAGTGATATAATTTCACCACCATGTTTGCTGAGTCCTTTGCAATTGATGAAATATAGGCTTCCCTCTTTAGATCACGAGTAAAGTAGAAACTTAAAAGTTTATCAAAGCTGTTGTCTATGTAAACTATCACTTTGAATGTTGTAATGAATACACTACGTAACACAAATTTTATGCCTAGATAGTATGTGTTATTTCTTATTTGGTAATGTTATAAAAGTGTAGAAAATGGCTATTATTCACTTCAAACGTTGATTTTGTACCCTATGTAACACAGATTTTATTCCTGGATAGTATATGTTATTTCTTACAAACACTACTTTTCTGCCTTGGATAATGAAATTTAGAGATTTACCGATTTTTTTTAAATCAAAAAACGGGCAAATTTTGATTTACAAAATAAAAATTATCAACCTTTGTGGGTTATTTGATACCAAAGCCATCATAGTAAAAGAACAATAGGGGTACTAATTAGCCCATAGCTAGGTGGGGGGGCGGTTAAAGGATTTCATACCATTGCCAAAGTGAACGTGATCATCTAACTGGAGTTCGAACTCATTTATATTTTTCATTTACAAAAAGTCGGTATAAAACATTTTTATTTACAAAAAGTCGGTATAAAACATTTTTGTTTACAAAAATTCGGCATAAAGCATTCTTCATTTACAAAAAGTTGGTATAAAACATTTTTCATTTACAAAAAGTCAGTATAAAACATTTCTATTTGCAAAAAGTCGGCATAAAACATTTTTCATTTACAAAAAGTCGGCATAGAATATTTTTCCTTTACAAAAAATCGACACAAAACATTTTTCATATACAAAAAGTCGGTATAAAACATTTTTATTTACAAAAAGTCGGCATAAAACATTTTTCATTTACAAAAAGTCGGTATAAAACATTTCTATTTATAAAAAGTCGGCATAAAACATTTTTCATTTATAAAAAGTCGGTATAAAACATTTCTATTTACAAAAAGTCGGCATAAAACATTTTTCATTTACAAAAAGTCGGTATAAAACATTTCTATTTACAAAAAGTCGGCATAAAACATTTTTCATTTACAAAAAGTCGGTATAAAACATTTCTATTTACAAGAAGTCGGCATAAAACATTTTTCATTTACAAAAAGTCGGCATAAAACATTTTTCATTTACAAAAAGTCTGTATAAAACATTTTCATTTACAAAAAGTCGGCATAGAATATTTTTCCTTTACAAAAAGTCGACACAAAACATTTTTCATATACAAAAAGTCGGTATAAAACATTTTTATTTACAAAAAGTCGGTATAAAACATTTTTCATTTACAAAAAGTCGGCATAAAACATTTTTTATTTACAAAAAGTCGGCATAGAATATTTTTCCTTTACAAAAACTCGACACAAAACATTTTTCATATACAAAAAGTCGGTATAAAACATTTTTATTTACAAAAAGTCGGTATAAAACATTTTTCATTTACAAAAAGTCGGCATAAAACATTTTTCATTTACAAAAAGTCGGCATAAAACAACATAATCAAAATTCACATGAATTTATACTAAAGTTCTATTTCACTGGTGAAGTGATGACTGCCTTCACCGAGTGCCCTATTTAACTGCGTGCTAGACTAATCAATTTTTTGTGAATAACTTCCCTGTTTCGTCAATAAAACAGTTACCTATTTCCCTTAAAAGCCTGTAATCGATGTTCGGGCCCAGGCAAAAAAAGGTACCTAATGTAGAATGGCAAACAACACAATCTCCCTGCCTTGGCCTTGTGTCGTACTTAGCTACACGGTGTGAATATCAAAAATAAATAAAGAAAGAAAGAAAATTTTGTTTGAAAGAAAGAAACATGAAGGAGTAATGATCAAGAAAGAACGAAAAAGCAAATGAAGAAAGTAGACGACAATGAAATGAAGCGTTCAAATTGTTAAGGAAAACGCAAAAGTTATGGAGAATACGGAAAAAGTGACAGACACTTTTCCACTAATGAAACAAACACAATGTCCTCACGTGAAAATATCATGGCATCAATAGGGGACCCTCTCCCACTCCGCTTCGTTTTTTTCATGATAAATGGTATCGTTGTGGTCAGAACACTCGCCTCTAATGTTTTTAGCCGTCAATGTCTCTTTCGCTCGGGCGCCCTTACTGCAGTCTAAATAATATTTCTCTGCAAGCATCGAACGACTTGAGAGCCCCGTTTAAACTTGAGAGCGGTCAATTATTTTACGAAATAATGGTCTTCTTAAAGTTTTGTCATCTCTGATTGATATAGTTTTGTAGGTAGGCAATACTTAGATTATACCATATTGCGAAGATGGTGTCATTACAACAAAATATACATCTATAAACATTTTGGAGATAGATAGATAGATAGATAGATAGATGAGAAATGCCAGATAGATAGATGAGAAGAGGCTTAGATAGATAGATAGATAGATAGATAGATGAGAAATGCCAGATAGATAGATGAGAAGAGGCTTAGATAGATAGATAGATAGATAGATGAGAAATGCCAGATAGATAGATGAGAAGAGGCTTAGATAGATAGATAGATAGATGAGAAATGGCAGATAGATAGATGAGAAGAGGCTTAGATAGATAGATAGATAGATAGATAGATGAGAAATGGCAGATAGATAGATGAGAAGAGGCTTAGATAGATAGATAGATAGATAGATAGATAGATAGATAGATGAGAAATGCCAGATAGATAGATGAGAAGAGGCTTAGATAGATAGATAGATAGATAGATAGATAGATAGATAGATAGATAGATGAGAAATGCCAGATAGATAGATGAGAAGAGGCTTAGATAGATAGATAGATAGATAGATGAGAAATGGCAGATAGATAGATGAGAAGAGGCTTAGATAGATAGATAGATAGATAGATAGATAGATAGATAGATAGATCCAATTATAATCAACTTTATTACTAGGAATCAATTATCGATCAGGAAGCAAAGAAAATGTATCTGTATAAATCAATTAAGAAATAATTTTCTTAATGAAGCATAAAGATACTTTAGGAAATGAATGAGTGGTTTGGTTTCTTTATGTAATGGTATATCAACCTTCGTGGGTTATTTGATGCAAAAGCCATCATTGTAAAAGAACAATAGGAGTAATAATTAGCCCATAGCTAGGTGGGGTGGGGTAAAGGATTTCATACCATTGCCAAGTGTAGGAGTTCGAAAGTGAACGTGATCACCTAACTGGAGTTCGAACTCGTTTACATCGACTTCGCCGTCCAGCACTTTAGCAACTACACTACGGAAACTTCACCTCGACGATGAATAGTGAGATTCAAAGAAATCATAATTTTGATATTATTCAAAAGTTTTATTCTAAATTTTATTTTCTATATTCATTGTCTAAACTTTCAAATATTGGTAATCATTTCGGGGGTGTCCTCGTGGTGTAATGGTTAAAGCGATGGACTGTGGAATCGTAATAAGCGAGTTCGTACTCCAGTCGTGCTATTACGTTAACTTTCGGGCAAATACCCTGGGGAAAGGTATGAACCCCCTTATCCTCCCTGCTATGGGTTAAATAGTACCACTACTGTTCTTCTAGGAGAATGGCTTTGGCATCAAATAACCTACAAAGGTTGATATACTATTAAACAACGAAACCTAACCTAGTAATTATTTCATGAAATAGGATGAAAATACTTTTTTTAAGATAGCTCAACTCTTAATAGATGGTTCTTTAGTTACCTTAAAACAAACAATAAGTTGTTGGCGACCGTAGTACTACAATAGTACTACATCAAGGTGTAGGGGAGGGCGAAACTCCTTTCCCTGGATTGCTCAACTTTACCCTTGATACGTACCTTATATTGCTGAGTGTTATGCAAGAAGGTATCAAGTACCATTTTTAAAGTCTTTGGTATGACGCGAGCTGGCATTGAACCCAGGTCTCCCGGACCATTGGCGAACAGACCCACTAGGCCAATGAGTAGACTTTGTAACCGGCCCTTTGACCTCGTGGGCAGAGTGTTCGCTAATGGCCCAGGAGACCGGGCCTCAATCCTTGGTCGAGTCATACCAAAGAGTCAAAAAATGGTACTTGATACCCTCTTGTTTAACACTCAGCATTATAAGCTACGGATCAAGGGTAAGTGAAGCAATCCAAAGAAAGGAGTAGCGCCTTCACTAACACCTCGGTGTTGTGGCTATTGAAAAGGAAGCCTTCAGGTCGGCCACAACTACGGTCGCCAACTTTACTTATATATGAATCTACCTAACACCTCCACACCGGTTAGGATATGACTCAAGGTCAATGTTTAAATGGAGTAAACCTCTCTTGAATTCAGATTTTTCCTTTTCCAAGTTTGCTTGCCTCACTAGGTCCACTAAGTCCATATCCAACGTTGATAATCGTTACGCCATGAACGCCTCTAGATTATATTTGAAAAAGTAATTCCAAGTTTGTTTTTTTTTCAAATTTAGGAAACTGAAATGAAAATAGTTTTTAAGGAATGGCTGCCAGTTTTTAATTTGACGGTAGCAAATAAAAGGAGAAAACTGAACTGTCATATCAAGTGGATTTTCTTTTAATCGTCACCATCTATTTCGTTGTGGTTTAAAAGCAATTTAAACCACCACATTCCCGCCTCCAGTCAACAACTCCAGTTGCTTGGCTGTCTGGCTTTTACTTTGTATAGCTTTGTGCCATATGCATTGAAAACTATTGCATATTGGCAAAATTACAACTTTTGTAATTATAAGTCTAATATTTCTGACGATCGTAAACAATTGATTAAACTCCGGATTTTTCTTACCAGAAATTAGTTTTGATCAAGTTTCCAGTTTAATCGGTACAGGGTATAAAAAATAGAGTGAATAGGGTTATCATACTCAGAGATTAGTAAATTAGTGACAGTTGTGATTTTATCTGACGGTTAGTGTATTATATATATATATGTGTGTGTGTGTGTGTGTGTGTGTGTGTTCTAGTTGGCTAGGGCTATATTTTACGACCCACCGCCCAATGAGTGTCCTGATATAACATTAAACAACCTGATGGTGAGGCCTCAGTCCTGGAGCTTTCGGGAATGAGGATTATTCCTTCATTACTATTACTCCTAGGTTCGCTCTGATTTGGCGTTGTAGTATCTATTAGGGTTCCATCTATGGATCAAATAGAACTGTTTAACAATTTAACTGTGTGCAAACAACAAATACCTGATGCTAAGTTGAATTGTCAGTGCCACATAGCAATACGTGAAACCATTTAACTGTGTGCAAACAAATTATTAATCTGTGTGAATAAAACCTAATAGTAAATAGAATTATTAGTGGAAGATAAAAATACTTGAAACCATTTAGCTATGTGCAAATAAACGAGTACTGACTCGTTTAAAAATGATACCTAAAAACTATTGGCTTACAAATCATATATATCATATAAATATGTATAAACAAGATCTGGTATTAAATAACCCTCAAGCATTGATATGCTATTAATCACAACCAAACTAAATGCTAGTTGTTAACGTGGTCACATTGAAGAAGATGAAATTAGATTTTTCTTTCTTTGAGAATAGTTACCCGAATATTTTCTTCATACCTGAAAGAGAGGAGATAAATCTGTATCTTCCCAAGAGGGGCATTTGAACGAAATGGAAACTAACAACCTCATCTTGCAAATCCCATGTTCCGTGCCGATAACAGTTGAGCCACACACACACGTAAAATTTTATACTGGAAACAAGAGTGAGTTCAAGTTTCATTGAGTACCCCATTAAAAAGGCCTTGTGCCACATATGTTCTCTGACGAAAGCAACAAGCCGGAAACATACATATATATATAACACGTATGTAAGAACAAAATTAATAAATTCAAAAAATACAAATCCCTTCGTAGACCTTCTTATTTTAAAATATATCCTTATTCTTTCTTTGGACCTACAACAACCATCTTTATATATATATATATATATATATATATATATATATATATATATCATCATCATGTCGCGCTGGTAGCACGGATATCCCTGACCCTCTCTCGCCACTCCTCCCTATCGTTCATCGCCCTAGGCAGGTCTTCAGGACAACATCCCGCATCCTCACATAGCAGCTGAATGTATGTTCGTGCTGGTCGTCCTGCTTTTGCACGGCCATGTGTGGGGGTCCATAAGAGTACATCTCTTATGAGTTCGTCCCTGCTTCTCCATATATATATATATATATATATATTAGGAGGAGTGCTTACTATTATGTTTATCAGAAAAGGAAATGGAATTAGTGACCCGAGTTCAAATTCTCGACGAGGCTGTTTCCATTTTCCTTTCTGCTAATGCTCTTAAGACAGGCACGAATCTATCTGCTTTTCCCACTAGCAATCGATAAATATTAGGGCAGACTGGTTTCTGTATCCTTTGTTAAACAACAGCTCTTGGAGAAAGTCAATTCTGAAATCAAATCAGCTTTACGCCTTTTAAGAATTGATCTTGCGTCACATCCATTCATAGACACATACATACATACATACATATGCATACTCATACTCCCTATTAACTTACCCTAACAAAACATAAAATTACATAAATATATACAAGAAGTGTACTCATTTTTGGACGGTTTCATATCCGTGTCCTTAGTTTAAGTATTTCAATGCTGTAGAATTTGCTAATGATTAATACCTAATAATATTTGTTTCGATTGTACAAATAAATATCCATTAGAAATGATAAAATATTTGCATTTGTGGCTTAGAAGAAAATTAACATTTCATTAAATATTGTTTGATGTATACGTTTTCATGGGCGATACTACACACACACACACACACACACACACAAGTATATATATATATATATTGTCAACCATAGACTGTTTCGTTGTATTACAACTCTTCAGTGTGGACTCCTAAGGCCCCTTCATATGGCCGAGCAAAAGCAGAACGACCAGCTCGAACCTACATACAGCAGCTCTGTGAGAATACGGGATGTAGCCCTGAGGACCAGCCAGAAGTGATGAACGATAGGGAGGAGTGGCGAGAGAGGGTCACGGATATCCGTGCTGGTGGCATGACATGATGATGATGATATATATATATATATATATATATTCAAGTTTGTGAGTGTATATCGTATCCCGCCGACTACTCACAACGAAAATCTTTGTTTAAAAAACACAAAGTCATCTATAATGTCAGATACTGGAAGCAAACCCTGTTACCAACAAAGATAAAATCACCAAGTTGACAGCGAGTGGAATTTTCCAGTACCAACAAAGAGGCTATTTCTGAGATAAATTAATTCTGCAAACCGACTCGAAAGTAGTTTCTAACTGTTGAGCAGAACGGGTTGTATTTACAAGCTTCTCTTAACGGTATAATGATTTATTTCATTATTACATATAATTAAAAAAAGTTTTCCGTCCACAGTAAAACACGTGCCGACCCAGCAAGTATACAGTTCTTCTCTGCTATAAAAATCAGCAGTCACTGACTTACCATCGCCTGGTATTCGTGGCGGGCGGTTCTTTGCTAAGTATAACACCTTGGAATCATTGGGGCTGTCCCTCCAGATCTTCACCTGTTTCGGCAGGTCTGAGCTTATTACTTGGTGCCTGAGGCGCTCCATAAGGGAAATGCCGACGGGACCAAGTATTTTTGCCCCTGCTGCGCATGATTCTCGATTCGTGCGCAGCCCCCACCATAAAATGACCTTGTGCCATATTCTGATACGATGAGATATCAGATAAATCGCAGAACAACTGCTTGTGGCCTTAAGGCGAAAGAAGTTCGTTTCCTTTTTCTGGTCATTGCACCGACGCAACCGACGCCAAAGTCCTGCCCGAATCAACCGAATCCTATTCGCTGATCTTTAACTATAGCACCCGGTGGACATAGCAGTTGATACCCAGGTCAAGCAGCAGCGTTCAGCCTCGTCCCAGCTTTCTCTTTTACAATAGTCTTTTTCAGGGTTATTCCGAAAGTCTCCTGGGGATTACCTCTGGTCCTCTAACTTACAGCCCTTTTCAGGGTACTAAGATTTACCAGCACTATAAGACACGATGCAGCACCAGCCCGGTTCCTGTATCTCAGCACGCTGATGTCTCCAGATTTGCAGCTGCTCGATTCCTGCATTTCAGTGCGCCAACGTCTTCAGAAACCAGCAAAATCCATTTCAGAAGCAGAACAGATATTAACCCCCCCCCGGCAACTCCGGCTATTTAACTTTCCTTTTCAAGCTACAACCTTGGACCACGAACAGACCAACAAACACTTTACATGTACAATTCGCAAAATAAAAACTCGGCACTTCAAATTTACCCTCTTGTCATTGTCAACCTGGTTTGTGTCACGTCATATTCCTTATAAGAAGTACCTTGTAATCCTGAGTGTTAAGCAAGGAGATATCAAGTACCATTTTTTGAGTCTTTGGTATGACTCGACCTGGGATTGAATGGTCGTATCTCTATTCATATTTGAAATAAATATGTTTGTTTGTATTTATCTAACCCAGGATTTGACACAAGGTCAAATTTCAAACAGAGTACAGTCACTTTGAAACCTGAGTTTTTCCTTTTCCTAAACTGGTTACCAAACCAAGGCTAAGGAGACCAAGTCAATACTACTATCTGTCCAAGCTGGGAGAAGAAAAGATGGATCCATGCATTATTTAAAGGGCATTAGCGCAAAGTGAAACACAAACAGCCTCGTCCTGAGTCTATTTCTCATGTTGATAACCATTACAGTACGAGCGCCTTTGCTCTACTGGAAATAATAAAATCTTGGTTACTTTAGTTCAGGACAGGGATCGCCAAACTTTTTAGACCATCGACTATTTTTTGGAATCCTTGGTTTGGTTTTATGGCATATCAACATAAACGAGTCAGTTCTATTTCAAACAATTCAGAAACTGTACTTATGCTAGTACAGTTTAAATGTTCAAAATATTTCTATTTCAAGCTATTCAGTTGAGTCAACGAAGTTAAATGGTGCCAAGTAATGCTCTGTATCCCTAACAATTCAATTAAACATTTACACACAGTTAAAAGTAAAAACAGTTCTATTTCAAACAATTTAGTTTAGCATACGTACAGTTTAAATGTTCAAAATATTTCTATTTCAAGCTATTCAGTTGAGTCAACGAAGTCAAATGGTGCCAAGTACTGCTCTGTATCACTAACAATTCAATTAAACATTTACACACAGTTAAAAGTAAAAACAGTTCTATTTCACACAATTCTGTTTAGCATAAGCATACTGTTTATTTCTATTTGACCCATAGATAGGACCCTATTAGGTCCTACCACTCCAGGCCTGAGTGGACCTGCGAGCAATAGCAATGAAAGAGTACTCTGCATTCCCCAAAGCTCCAGCATTGTTTATTGTCATATCTAGGACACTCGTTAGAGGAGTCTTACCCCTCTGCAGAGATGCAGTCGGTGTATTCTACAGCCCCAGCCAACTGGGTCATGGGATTCTTGATCCCTCATCGACCTCCAGGTTTGAATAAATAAATAAGCAAACCTGCTTTTTCCATATGCTTTAGTGAGACAAACAGTGGACTGATATTCAATATGCCTTCCAACTGCAGATACCATTCTTGAAAGAGAGGTACCAACAGGAAAAATCATGAGAAATATGTAGAAGATAAAACATAATTCTAGGATTCAACATAAAAAATTTCAATTTTATCAAAAGAGGTAGAGGAGTTTCTGTGCCATAGTGGGTTGGGTACGGTTTGGTTTTATGGCATAGGTTATTTAATGCCAAACATTGTTCAGACATATATATAGAATATATAAGATTTGTAAACACATTTTGTTTATAATATTTTTAAATGAACCTGAGCTAATCTTTTGTACTCATTTCCAAGTATTCCACACTAATAGTTTTATCTGCGCATTGTTAAATGATTAAACAATTCTATTTCTAAAAATTCGATTTAACAGAAGTCATTCGTTTGTACACATTCTAAACGTCAAACAATTCTATTTGACCCATAGATAGGACCCTATCAGGTGCTACTACTACGGATTAGAGTGGACTTGGGACCAATGGCAATGAAGGAGTAATCTACATTCCCCAAGGCTACAGCATTACAGGAGCCTCGCCATCAGATTGTTTAGTGTCATATCCAGGACACTCGTTGGTGGTAATGGCGGTGGGAGTCTTACTCCTCTGCAAATATGCAGTCGGTGTATTCTGCAGCCCCAGCCGACTGGGCTTGCGACAATGATGCCATTATTTTTGGGAAGAGTGTTCATTTTGCTTCAGAGATTTGTGATTCGAGGAGTTGAATTATCTTTGTTCTGTAGTGCTTGGAGGACTGATTTGGAGTCTGAGGAGATGATAACTTTGGAGAATTTGGGGTTAACTATAATGTTCATGGCCAAGTCAATAGCTCTGAATTCAGCACGATAGATTGATGATTCATTTGGGAGATGTTTTAGCAATCCTTGGTTTTGGTAGATAGAGAATGAAATTTGATTGTGCTTGCTGTTTAGATCCATCTGTAGAGATGTGGTGATGATTTGAGAAGTTATTTTGGATGTTGAAGAATTTTTCTTGGAAAGCGATGGGATGAATTTTGGTTCTGGATAATTTGGTTAGTTCTAGTTTTACTATTGATTGATTGAGATTTCATGTTTACTGTAGATTTTGATTGATTTTAACAGTATATCAACAAATCTATGTAACATTAACAATTCAATTAAACATCGATCATTTGTTTGCAAACAGTTAAGTGGTCAAACAGTTCTATTTCTAAAAAATTCGATAGTAGAAGGGTAGAACCCTCAACAACGAGTGTCCTATTTATGACACTAAATAATCTGATGGTGGGGTACCAGTAATGGTGGAGCTTTGGGGAATACAGAATACTTATCATTGCCATCGCTCCCAGGTCCACTGTGGGTCCTGATAGGGTCCAATCTAGGGGTAATAGAATTAAACTGTGTACTTATGCTAAACTGAATTGTTTAAAATAGAACTGTTTTGACATTTAACTGTGTGTAAAGAAAAAACTATACTTATACTAAACTGAATAGTTTGAAATTTAATTCGGCGTTAAGTGACCCGAAAAGGGTTCACGCGCTTAAAACCAACCAACCAACCAACCAACCAACCAACGGTTCTTCAACAAGTATGGCTTTGGCATCAAATAACCCGCGAAAATTGATTTGCGATTAAACAAAGAAACCAAACAAAACCTTCATCTATAGATGGGACCCTTATAAGTACTACTGCTAATGGTCAGAGTGTACCTGGAAGTAATGAAGGGGCACTCCAAACTCTTCAGATCTCCTGGACTGGAACCTCACCACCAGACGCAGTTTAGTATCATACCCAAGACGTTTTAAGAGAGAGATCTTACTCCTCTGTAATGCGTGCAGTTTCCTGAACAATCCATTTTTAAAAATATACTGAGATTTCTGTTGGAAAAAGAGCAGTCATTTTTTAAACGCTGGTTGTCAAATTTGGCAAAAGCCCTAGTCCGTCATATAACACCGGTAGATAAAGAAAAAATGGCGAACAGCATCATCCACTTTTGATAGATTTCAAAGATGCAGTGTATGAGTTCAAAACCGACCGAGAGTCACTATCTTATTTCCTATGTTACATAATTCGATATTCATACAGTAGTCATCTAGTTAACTCAGTTTTGTTTGGCACAAGGTCATAAGTATATATGGCACACGGTGAGAATCGAACTCACTGACAATGATCGCTAACCAAGTTTGCAAACTATAACTTAAAGTGAGGTGGCCACTAACTGTCGTAGATAGAGTAGAACTTAAAAAGCTGTGATCAAAATCAACAATGAAATAAATCACTATGGATGTACTACATGGATGCTAACCGGGACATTGGCCCAGCGGTTAGAGTGTTCGCCAATGGCCCGGGAGACCTGGGTTCAATCCCAGGTCGAGTCATACCAAAGACTTTAAAAATGGAACTTGATACCACCTTGCTTAACACTCAGCATTATAAGGTACGGTTCAAGGGTAAAGTGGAGCAATCCAGGGAATGGAGTAGCGCCCTCCCCTACACCTTGGTGTAGTAGCTATCGAAAAGGGAGCCTTCGGGTCACCCTCGACTATGGTCGCTAACTTTACTTACTTTTACATGGATGCTGACAAAACGAATGGAGAAAAAGCTTGACGGCAACTACACAAGAATCCTGCGAGCAATTTTGAACAAGTCCTGGAAGCAACACCTTACAAAGCAGCAGCTGTAAGGCCACCAACCTCCCATCACGAAGACTATCAAAGTTAAACGAAACAGACATGCAGGACACGAGCTCATAAGTGATGTTATCCTATGGACCCCCTCACATGGCCGAGCAAAAGCAAGCCGACCAGCTCGAACCTACATACTGTAGCTCTGTGAGGATGCTGGATGTAGCACTGAGGACCTGCCAGAAGCGATGAACGATTAGGGGGAGTGGCGAGAGAGGGTCAGGGATATCCGTGCTGGCGGCACAAGATGATGATGATGATGATATATGTAATGTTGTAGCTGAATGTCGTTAGGCACAAATGCCGTCAAAATTTGCTGATTTCTTGGCCAGAAAGCATAACTGAAACCAACTTAGGTATTAAACAGCTACTTCACTCTGATTTTACTTGGAAAAACATGACGGCCGTATATATGTATAATCTCTTTTCAATCATTCAGAAAATATTACTAAATCATTATTTTAAATAAAACTATGCGTTGAGAAGTATTTAAAACACTATATGTATCATTCCGTAGTGTAATGGTTATCGTTTTAGGAAATGGACACGGCGACACGAGTTCAAATCCAGGACGAGACTGATTGCATTTCACATAGCACTAATACCCTTGGGAAAGGTATGAATCCAATTATTCTCCCTCCAGCTATGGGTGAATAGTAGGGCAGACTGATTTCTTCAGCCTTGGTGAGGCAACTAGTCTAGGAGAAGGAAAACTCTGAATTCATACCTGTTAAACTCCACTTAAAAATTGACCTTGTGTCATATTCTGCCCTAGCGGAGGGGTTGGGTAAATATGTATGTATCATTCACTTGATTTATTTTTAAAATATATATAATCATTTTCGGCATTCATAAATCCAAAAAAGTTCCCTCATATTTTATACCCTGTCACGTTTGAACAAGAGAAAATGGCGTCATTGTCACCTGCTTTGCCATAATCAGTAAAATAAGCCTTCGTCGTTTGTCATTCATTCTTCTAATAGCTTAAGAAAAAAATTGGAAAAAAGCCATTTCTCTTTAAATAATAGTTTCATGACATTAGTTCTCCTGTAGCTACTAATACGACTAATAATAATATCAATCACTGTTTGGTCTTTCGTGCGGTCACTGACTCTTACTAAGGATTGGTTTTGGCGGGATACCAAACGACGACCAATGGCAAGTCACTAACAGCCGGATATGGAAAGTTGTCTTCTCAGACTACCTAAGTTAGGTATGCGGGATTGGCACATATGTGAGTACACATACATACATACGTACACACACACACACACATTCATATATATATATATATATATATATATATATATATATATACACACACGTATGTGTGTGTGTGTGTGTGTGTAAGAGAGAGAGAGAGTGTGTTGGGGTTGGTTCAACCGTGTGAGTCAATCCCTTGAGTTCCTCGAGTTGAGACTTTTGTCGAATTTTAATCTTTTTCTTACCCTACCCACAGTGCTATTGACCCCCAGCCAACCACCGTCTTCCTCTTTTTCTTCTTCCTGTTTTGTCTTTTTTTTTTTTTTTGGGTTAAGTATGCACATGATCATTACTCCTGAAAAAAATGGAAGTAAAATTATGACCAGGTTTCATATTGCAAAAAAAAAAAAGTAATGGGGAGGGTAAAAAAATAAAGAAAAAAATCTTAATTTACAAAAAAGGCTGTTTTCACAGATGAAAAAAATAAAAAGAAAGAAATTAGAAAAAAACATTATTTCCTGAAAATTGTTCCACTTATGCTCACCCAAAAGGTATTTAATCATCTACTTATTCATCTTCTACGAAAATGAAATGCGACACATTTTTTGCTTGTGTGTGTGTGTGTGTGTGTGTGTGTGTGTGTGTGTGTGTGTGCGTGCCTGTGTGTGTGTGTGTGTGTGTGGAGAAAGATATAAAAAGTTCATAGTTTCCTTGACACTGCTGCAGGCATCAGGGTATACATCGGACCTTATCTCAATAAGGTAATGTTGAGCTATTATCTAGAAGATAACGCTCTAGGAAAAATTGATTGCATGTCAACCCGTCTGGGGTTATTTCATGCCTAGAGATTAGAAAATTGCGCTCATTATCCATTCATATATATATATATATATATATATATATATATATATATATATATATATATTTGTTTCTTAAGAGTCTTTTTCTTTTTGTTCTTTTTTTTCTTTTTTTTTTGATTGGGGATGCGCACAATTCTTTCGAATCCGAATGATTTTCAAACAGATCTATTTGACCCCTTGATGGAACCCTAAAAGATACTACCACTCTGGGCCAAATCTATTTGACCCCCTAGATAGGACTCTGGGTCAGAGTGAACCTGGAAGTAAAGCCAATGAAGGGGTGGATCACCTTCTTCAGATCTCCTGAACTGATCTCTCGTGTCTTACACATGATATCTCATTTTATGGGGCGGGGATCGACCCCTCTGCAGTAGATACATTCAGCGTGTGCTAAGCACTGCTTACAGGAGAAATGCTTACAATACTGTTTAATGTCTAGTTAAGCATGGCCAGAAATTTGGGTAAAATATGCCGTGTACATTTCATATGAATACTAGATTACTTTTCCTCACCCCTTCATAATTTTTAAAGAGAGATGTTTTCGAAGGGTGGTATTTTTAAATCTAAGATCATTGGTTAGAGTAAGTCAACGGGTTGAGTTGACTTGTATCTACTTATATCCGTCGTCATGAAAAAAAAAAGATCTTTTATTAACTCCAGAATAAGAAATATGTAATATATATAGAATTTACTAAGCTTTGTTAGTTTAACAGGCGAATTGATAAACGCTTTGTCAGTGAGGCTTCGAATATGCTAACCTTGACCTGATGAGTAGAGTGTTCATCAATGGTCCGAGAGACCGGGGTTCAATCCCAGGTCGAGTCATACCAAAGACTCAAAAAATGGTACTTGATATCGCCTTGCTTAACACTCAGGATCATAAGGTACAGATCAAGGGTAAAGTGGAGCAATTCAGGGAAAGGAGTAGCACCCTCCCTTACACCTATCGAAAAAGGAGCCTTTGGGTCACCCTCGACTACGGTCACCAACTTTACTTTACTTTACTATCCTCTGCAGAGGGTAACATACCCCTCCCCAAAAAAGAGATCTCCTGAGACTAAACTGCATCTCATGGTGAGGATCTCCTTCTGTTGATCTAAGGAGTGTGGTAATTTACTAAGCTTTTTTTGCTTAGATGTAGCACAAGGCTGCAGGAATTGGGCACCTAATGAGAATCGAACTCACTCGTGTAGGTTTGCTAGTCTACCTTGCTAACCATTACACCACCCGAGGTGCCCTGATCTAAGGAGTGTGGTAATTTACTAAGCTTTTTTTGCTTAGATGTAGCACAAGGCTGCAGGAATTGGGCACCTAATGAGAATCGAACTCACTCGTGTAGGTTTGCTAGTCTACCTTGCTAACCATTACACCACCCGAGGTGCCCTGATCTAAGGAGTGTGGTAATTTACTAAGCTTTTTTTGCTTAGATGTAGCACAAGGCTGCAGGAATTGGGCACCTTATGAGAATCGAACTCACTCGTGTAGGTTTGCTAGTCTACCTTGCTAACCATTACACCACCCGAGGTGCCCTGATCTAAGGAGTGTGGAGTACTCCTTTATTGACATTACTCGCAGGTTCACTTTGATAAGGAGTGATGATATTTTTCCGTGTCTCATCTGTTGATCAACGAGATCTATTTAAAAATTATTCGTATTCAATAAAAGTACTTGATACCATAAAACTGTGAGGAGTATTCCTCGTGGCGTGAAGTGAGTTCGAACTCCAATCACGACATTACTTTCACTTTCGGATTAATACCCTTGAGAAAAGTTGGAACTCCCTTATCCCCTACCTCTCAGATATGGGTTAAATATTACCACAACTGTTCTTCTATAAGGAGGGGTTTGGCATCAAATAAACCTCGAAGGTTGATGTGTTATTAAATAAAAACACTAAAGACACTATGTTACCGTAACCTATTTGTATAAAGAAGTTGAAACTATAATTGTTAAGGATTATCGGTTTGGTTTGGTTTCTTTCTTTAATGGCATATCAACCTTTGTAGGTTATTTAATGCTAAAGTTATTCTCCTAGAAGAACAGTAGTGGTACTATTTAATCCATAGCTGGGAGGATAAGGGGGTTCATACCTTTCCCGAGGGCATTTGCCCGAAAGTGAAAGTAATAGCGCGACTGGAGTACGAACTCCCTTACAACGATTCCGCTGTCTATCGCTTTAACCATTACACCACGAGGACACCCCCTGTTTGGTTGGGTTTCATGGCAAATCAACCATTGTAGGTTGTTTAATGCCAAATCCCGTTTATACATATACATTAGATATATATGATTTGTAAATATAAGCCAACAAAGTTAAATAGTTCCAAGTATTATTTGTAGAAATTTGTTAAGGAACTAGTGATCCTGTGTCACCGAATACCAGCAGCCCCTTGGGGTCACGTGGTGTCCACTATAAAAAGAAGTCCATCTGAAGATTCTTCCTCTTTTTTCCACTCCCACCGCTGTTAGCAACAGGCCCTCGACGGCGAACGTATTTGGTACCCTCAACACCACCCGGGAGCCAAGAGCGACGAACGCACGTGCTGAGTTAAAAGGAACCAGGATCACAGCTAAGTTCCTGCAGGCATTTTATCTGCAAAACCTCATAATACCTTACCTAACTTTACCTTTTCTTAAACCTCCCTTAACTTTTCTTCCAACCTTACCTTTACAAAACCTTACCTAACCTTACCTTTTCGTAAAACTCCCTTAACTTTACTTCCAACCTTACCTTACCTTACCTTTTCGTAAACCACCCTTAACTTTTCTTCCAACCTTACCTTTACAAAACCTTACCTAAACTTACCTTTTCGTAAACTACCCTTAACTTTTCTTCCAACCTTACCTTTACAAAACCTTACCTAACCTTACCTTTTCGTAAACTACCCTTAACTTTTCTTCCAACCTTACCTTTACAAAACCTTACCTTACGTTACCTTTTCGTAAACCACCCTTAACTTTTCTTCCAACCTTACCTTTACAAAACCTTACCTAACCTTACCTTTTCTTAAACCTCCCTTAACTTTTCTTCCAACCATACCTTTACAAAACCTTACCTAACCTTACCTTTTCTTAAACCTCCCTTAACTTTTCTTCCAACCTTACCTTTACAAAACCTTACCTAACCTTTTTCCATGTGCATTTTACTCTTATACACTTACTACCTATCAGAACATTGAACTCTTTTTGAACTCTGACAAATTCGTTGTTTGTTCTATTTGGTGTTTAAAACCCTGTTTATTGTTTGTTGCATATAAATTTTGTTACACAAAAAGTCGTTCGTCTCCTTTCTTCAAAAGCTGCCACCCATCTCCCTACTGCGGTCGAAGTACGGTTTATTCTTTTACAAAACGTATGAATTAAACCGGCCTTTTCGGGGCTTATAAAAATCCCCACATATTATGTATCACTAATAGTTCCATTAAACATCAGTCATATGTTTATACACGCTCAGTTTAAACGTCAAACAGTTCTATTTGATATATCAGTTTTAAAGACATTTTATAGAGAGCATTTTTAAACGAACCTGAGCTCATTTTTTTGTGCTCAGTAAAATAGTTTTAAGTACTGTTATGTAACAGCAATAATTCAACATCAGTTATTTTCACACATTAAAATTGATATACATATATGATTTGCTTGTTAGTAATTTCATTTTTAAAGGAATAAGAACTAATTTGTTCGCACACTAGTATTGCTATTGTTTCTACACAGTTAAATGGTTTCAATTATTGCTATCTTACACTAATAATTCTATTCAATATTAATCATTTGTTTGCAGACAGTGAAGTGGTTACAAGTATTGCTATTTAACACTAATTATTCTATCCAACACTATTCATTCATTTGCACACAGTTAAATGGTTCCAAGTTTTGTTATGTAATACCAATAATTCAATTTAGGCACACAATTGAAGAGTTTGGTGTTGGTTGGTTGTTTGGGTTTTATGGCATATCAACCCTTGTAGGTTATTTAACGCCAAATCCATTTTTATGCAAATAGTCAGTTCTATTTTAAAAAATTCAGTTTAACAAGAGTACACAGTTTAATTGTCAAAATCATTTTTATTTCAACCTATTCAGTTTATTCAAACAGTTCTAATTCAGCCAATTCAGTTTAATATAAGTATAGATTTTGTTTACACACAGTTAAATGTCAAAACTGTTCTATATTATATAAGTCAGTTTAGTGTAAGCACAGTTTCAATGTCAAAAACAGTTCTTTTTCAAACAATTCAGTTTAGCATAAGCACTCAGTTTAAATGTAAGTACAGTTTAATTGTCAAAAACATTTCTATTTCAAGCTATTCAGTTTAGTCAATCAGTTCTAATTTAAACAATGCAGTTTAGCATAAGTAGACAGTTCTATTTAACCCATTGATAGGACCCTATCAGGTGCTACCACTCCGGGCCAGAGTAGACCTGTGAGCAATGGCAATGAAAGAGTACTCCGCATTCCCCAAGGCTCCAGCATTACTGGAACCTCACCATCAGATTGTTTAGTGTCATATCCAGGACACAAGTTGGGGGTGTCTTACCCCTCTGTAGAGATGCAGTCGGTGTATTCTATAGCCCCAACCGACTGGCGAAGAAGAGTTTGAAATACTGCTATTCACCACTAACAATTCTATTCAACAATGCTCATTCGTCTGCACGGTTAAATGGTTCCGAGTTTTCACATGTATCATTAACAATTCAATTCATCAGTAATTTGTTTACACACAGTTAAATGGTCAAACAGTACCCTAGTTCCCAGTTAAATGGTCAAACACTTCCTTAGTTCCCAGTTAAATGGTCAAATAGGTCCCTATCAGGTGCTATCACTCCGGGCTAGAATGGACCAGGGAGCAATGGCAATGAAGATGTATCCCACATTCCCCAGAGCTCCTGGATTGGAGCGTCACCATCAGATTGTCTTGTGTCATATCAAAGACACTCGTTGGAAGTGGAGTGTCTTAACCCTATGCAGAAATGCACTCGGCTTATTCTACAGTTCCCCTCTCGCAGCCGACTGGGCAGCAATTATTATTATTATTAGTTACTAGAAACCATATAGCTAAGTAAACGAATAGAAATAATACCTTGAAACCATATAATTATTAGTATTAGATAGGAATACTTGAAATCATGCCCACTCTGTTGGCAAGGGCTGTTGAATATGCTGACAGCACTTCAACAAATAGGTATGACTTCACCTTCTTAATATGTGTCCTGGGTAGACACTAAACTGCATCTGATGGTGGGACTCTTGTTCAGTATCTTTGGGTTGGTTGGTTGGCTGGTTGTTTTGTTTTACTGCGTATCAACCATTTACGTATCATTTAATTAAATTTCAAATAATTCAGTTTAATATATGTAGTGCCTTCAATAAGTTTCTAGACTTTATGTATAATAGCAATGTCTTTATATATAATTGTAAAGTTTTTACATATAATGACAATGTCTTTATACGTGGTACATTCAATAAGTTTCCAGACTTTTTTTCACTGGCATTTAAAATTGTCTTAGACTCTTAAAAATTCAGTATCTTATTGCTATACATCTTATGAGATGACTGACCAATTTTTATGATTTCAGCTTCAAATGAACAGCTACATCAGCAATTGGAATACACCCTACTAAAGCCTGATTGTCACAGCTGGTGAATTTCAAAAATGCAACCTGGACGTGAGGACACTTTAGAAGAACGACGTACAATAAAATTCTGTTTTAAACTTGGAAAAAATGCTACAAAAACGTATGGAATGCTTCAGACTGCTTTTGGACCATCTTGCATAAATCGGGCACCAGTTTTTGAGTGGCATAAGAGATTCAAGGAAGGCAGGGAGTCTGTGAGGGATGATGAGAGGTGTTGGAGGAGTAAGGAAGTAAATACACCAGAGTTGATTGGCCAAAGGGTTAGGGTTAGGGTTACTCTGTTGAGGTTTTAAGGGAGTTCAGCAAGAGATTCCTAGGGAAGAGGCCAGCACTCTTCAAATCGGGTCAGTGGCATTTCCACCAGGACAATACACCAGTCCACAACTCCATCCTTGTCACAGACTATTTGACCAATATGGGCATCAAGACAGTTCCTCAGCCTCCCTATAGTCCAGACCTTGCTCCCTGTGACTTTTGGTTATTCCCTAAGCTCACAGGCTGTCGTTATGAGCCAATTGAGGAGAGGAAAGAGGCTGTGACGGAGGTCATTGACACGCTCACACAAGAGGACTTCCATGTGGCCTTCCAGAAGTTGTTGGAACGGTACAACATGTGCATTGAAGCCGGAGGAGATTACTTCAAAGGGAACTAGAGTTTCATGTGTGTACTATCAATAAAAGTGGTCATAAGAAAAAAGTCTGGAAACTTATTTAATGATCCTCGAATGTATAGTTTTGGTTTACAAATAGTTAAATGTCAAAACAGTTTTATTTCAAAAAATTTAGTTTAACATAAGTACACAGTTTCAATATCAATAACAGTTCTATTTCAGGTAATTCAGTTTAGCAAAAGTTCAGAGAGTTCTATTTCAAACAATTCCGTTTAGCATAAGTACACAGTTTCAATGTCAAAACAGTTCTTTTTCAAACAGTTCAGTTTAGCGTAAGTACACAGTTTAGATCAATTTAAGAACAGTTCTATTGCAAACAGTTCAGTTTAGTATAAGTAAACAATTTCAATGTCAAAAATAGTTCTATTTCAAACAATTCAGTTTAGCATAAGTAGACAGTTTAGTTCTATTTGACCCATAGATAGGACCCTATCAGGTGCTACCACTCAGGGCCAGAGTAGACCTGTGGTCAATGGCAATGAAAGAGTACTCCGCATTCCCCAAGGCTCCAGCATTACTGGAACCTCACCATCAGATTGTTTAGTGTCCTATCCAGGACACTCGTTGGGTGAGTCTTACCCCTCAGCAGAGAAGCAATCGGGGTAATCGACTGCCTCAGCCGACTGGGTAAAGTCTCTTTTGGGAATTAGTAACATTGCTATTATTCCCAAGTCCAGTCAGTCCCAGATTAGGTGTACCTATAAGGGTTCTATCTATTGGTCAAATAGAACAGTCAAATCATTTACTAGGGATTATTATTTCTAGTTAATTGAAACCATATAGCAGTCTTCAAATTATTCATATTATATAGGAATATTTGAACTGGTGTCGGTTGGTTTTATGGCATATCGACCATTATAGGTTATTTAAAGCCAAATCCACTTTATGTATACATATGAAATATATATTCATATATTTATTTATATATTTGAAACGAATTTTGTGGATAACATTTTTGAACGAATCTGAGTTCTTATTTGCACACAGTTAAATGGTTCCAAGTATTGCTACAATTTAACATCAGTCATTTGTTTGCACACGGTTTGTTCTATTTGACCCAGAGATAAAACCCTATCAGGTGCTACTTCTCCAAGCCAGATGGCAATGAAGAGATACTCCACATTCCCCAAATCTCCATGGCTGGAACCTAGCTATCAGATGGTTTAATGTGATATACAGGACACTCATTGGGGAGTCTCACCCCTCTGTAGAGATAGAGTCAGTGTATTCTACAGTCCCAGCCGACTGGACAAGGAATACTTGATGAATAGAATTACTAATGGTAAATAGCAACACTTGAAACCATCTATGTGCAAACAACTCGTAAATAGTAAATAGAATTATTAGTGTTTGATGAGAATACTTGAAACCATTTAACCATGTGCAAACAAATGAGCTCTAACAACTCGTTTAAAAATAAAGTTATCGACAAATATTCGCTTACAAATCGTATATAAAAAGAGGGTTTGGTATCAAATAACCCAAAAGGATTGATATGACATAAAACACCAACCTACTTGAAACTGTTCAACTGTGTGCAAAGATCAGTCGGCTGCGAGTGGCTGTAGAATACACCGACTGCATTCTGCAGAGGGGTTAGATCCCCGCCCCTCCACCAGCAAGTGTGTTTGATATGACATAAAACAATCTGATGGCCAGCTTTTGGGAATGTAGAGTACCCCTTCATTGCCATCACTCCCAGGTTCACTCTGGCCCGGATTGTTTGCACCTGATAGGGTCCTATCTATCGGCCAAACTGAACTGTTTGTCATTTAAACTGAGTGCAAACAAATGACTTATGCTAAATTGAACTGTTTGAAATATAATTATTGTTTAATTGAATTGTTCGTGATACATAGCCATACTTGGAACCATTTAGCTTTGTTGACTTATGCTAAATTGAATTGTTAGAAATAGAACAGTTTTATCATTTAACTGAGTGTATCTGAAAATTTATTTAGAAATCATATGATTGATATATATGTAAAAACAGGATTTGGATTTAAATAACCAACAGTGGTTGATGTACCATACAACTAAACCAAACCAAACCAACAGTGTGCAAATTATTTATACGACATAGGAATAATTGGTATCAAATAAATGTAAATTAATTAAAGAACGAACACAACTATGGAAACAACATTTCGAGAATTTACTAGGAAAACCTCCGAAAGTTATCCCTGAACCAATCCCGATATATTATTAGTTATTAATTAGACATAGGACAGTTTACACAAGAAGAATTCGACTCAGTACTAAGAAAAATTAAAAAATAGGAAAGAAGCAGGGCTTGATGAAATACCCCCAGAAATTTGGAAGACCAGGGAATTCGACGATATACTGCTCCGACACTGTAATGCCGTAAATAATCAAAACACAATAGACAGATGGACAAAGGGATGCACCCACTTCCCTAAGAAGGGTGACCTGGGAATAGCCAAGAACTACTGAGGTATAACTCTAAAATCCATATCGGCCAAGATATACAATGCTCTACTACGTAACCGCATAGAACCGAAAATTGAGAAGATACTAAGGAAAAACTAAAACGGCTTTCGGAGAAATCGATCCACGACATCACAAATTTCGACTATCCGTCGAATTCTAGAAGGTATACGTTCAAAAAACCTTGACGCAACAATATCATTTGTCAACTTGTCCAAGGCCTTTGACTCCATACACAGAGGGAAGACGGAGCAAATTCTACTCGCCTACGGCCTCCCCAAAGAAACCGTCGCAGCCATAATGATGCTATATAAAAACACGAAAGTAAAAGTCCGCTGCCCGGATGGAGACACAGACTACTTCGACATTGTAGCGGGTGTAAAGAGACTCATTTGACCCATACCTGTTTATCATCTGCCTAAACTACGTGCTTAGAACGTCTATTGATATAATGAAAGATAACGGTTACAAGCTGGCAAAGGAAAGAAGCAGAAGATACCCCGCACAAACAATTACGAACGCGAACTACCCCGATACCCGCACAAGCCGAAACCATGGTACATAGTCTGGAACGAGCTGCTGCTGGCATAGGCCTCTATAACAGGCGACATCTCAATACTAAATGGTAGTTCTCTGAAGCTAGTTGACAAGTTCACCTACCTAGAAAGCAGTGTCTCATCAACCGAGAAAGACATCGACACGCGACTAACAAAGGCATGGACAGCTATCGATAGAATATCGATCATATGGAAGTCAGACCAGACCGATAAAATAGAACGCAGATTTTTCCAAGCAGCGGTCGTATCGATACTGCTATACGGAGGCTCTACATGGACACTAACTAAACGTATGGAGAAAAAGCTTGACGGCAATTACACAAGAATAGTGCGAGCAATACTGAATATATTCTGGAGGTAATACACCACAAAGCAGCAGCTGTACGGTCACCTACCACCCATCACGAAAACTATACACGTTAGACAAACAGACATGCAGGACACTGCTGGAGAAGTAAGGACGAACTCATAAGGGATATACTTCGGTGGACGCCATCACATGGACGAGCAAGGGTAGGACGAACAGCTAGAACCTATATACAACAGCTCTGTGTTGATACGGGATATAGTCTTGAAGACCTCTCGGGAGCAATGAACGATAGAGACGGGTAGCAAGAGAGAGTGTCAGGGAGATCTGTGATGGAGGCGTGACATGATGATGATGATTTAAATTATTTGTTTATTCATCGATTTTTTTTTTACATATTTTTAAAGTTTTTAAAAAAATGTTAACCGTCGATCTTTGCTGGAAAGTATGGCACTGGGAGATACCGAAATTTTTAGAATGTTGCAGCGAAAGGATTAATGTTTCTTTTAGTTTCTGACCCTTTATTGTTCAATTTGATCTATTCTTTGACTTATAACATACGGATTGGTTCAGTTTGGTTTAATGGCATATCAACCTGTGTTGGTTATTTACTGCTAAAGCCGTACTTGTAGAAATAGTGTAGCGGTACTATTTAACCCGTAGCTGAGAGGATAAGAGGGTTCATACCGAACCCAAATGTATCAGTCAGAAAGTGAACGTTATGCATATGCGTTATAGAATGTTAAAATACATTCAGTTCGAACAGAGAAATTAGATGCCAACAATTGCTTTGATTTAAATAAATGAAAATCTTTTTTTTTCTTTTTTCATAACTTAAAATCAGAAATTGTTCGTGAACAAATTGAGTAAACGTTAAGTAATGGGGTAACGGTACAACCAAGAAAACTAAGAAAAATCGACACTTAGTGGACCATGTTCAAATAGAACCCACTTTTATATATTTGAATCTTGTCATTGGTTTGGTTGGCTAGAGTTTTATGGCATATCAACTCTTACGCTTATCTGATACTAAATCTTGTTTGTACGTACACACACACACACACACACACACATATATATATATATATATGCTAAATCCTCTTTCTCTCTCTATATATATATATTTATGTATTTATATCCTGATGTTATCCAAAGCCAAGTCAGCCAATGGTGAGAACAATTCTATTTTTTGGATTTTCTTTCTTCAATTTCCATATAATTCAAACTTCGATAGACAGCTCAATGTAAAATAATAGTAATAAATATACGGAGCAAATAATTCCATATTATCATTCCAAAGAAATCATGATAAATTTCTCATGATTTCTTTGTCTGAAGATGCAGATCTAACTTTTTTAAAAATATATGATCTGCTGAAATAAATATTATTACCAAAAAAAATATGTGTGATTTTTAAAGGTTTTTCTTTTATATGATATATATATATATATATATATATATATATATATATATATATATATATGTATAATGCTATACACACACACAAACACACACACACACACACACACACACACACACACACACATTTGTGTGCGGGGGTGATTTGTTAGCGAATACTTTACAGGTATTTCTATTTTTAAATG
Source organism: Sepioteuthis lessoniana (assembly GCA_963585895.1). Classification (NCBI taxonomy): domain Eukaryota; kingdom Metazoa; phylum Mollusca; class Cephalopoda; order Myopsida; family Loliginidae; genus Sepioteuthis; species Sepioteuthis lessoniana. The sequence goes on from CAUZXS010006551.1 coordinate 86,393, forward strand.
AGTCGTTAGAACTCATTTCTTCGAGCACAGTTGAATGGTTTCAAGTATTCCTGTCTAACACTAATAATTCTGATTTTTCATCATACAGCATGTGAAAGCACGTACCATACCATGCCTTCATCAGCCGCCAACCAGAGTGATATCACAGTTTCGGTAGCTCAAGGCGATACTGCCACTCCTGGTGCTACTGCCACTCCTGGCGCTACTAAGCAGCTTTTGCCACCGGACAGGGTATTTAAAAGAAATATATATATATATATATATATATATATATATATATATATATATATATATATGTGTGTGTGTGTGTGTGTGTGTGTGTGTGTGTGTGTGTGTGTGTGTGTGTGTGTATGTGTACGCCAGATCAACTAAAAGCAGAGATTACATTCTTGTTGTTTCAAGTATTCCTATTCAACACAAATAATTCTATTTAATATCAATCATTTGTTTGCAGACAGTTAAATGAGTTCAAGTATTGCTATTTAACATTAGTAATTCTATTTATCAAGCATTTTTATCCTATATGAATAATTTACACAAATAATAAAAAAACAACCCTTTGTAGATGATTGAACAGTACAATTTAATCCAAAGATATAACCCAAACAAGTACTACCATCTGGCTCTGAGTGGACCTTGGAGTAATGGTAATGAAGAAGTACTCTACATTTACCAAAGTTTCGAGAACGGAACCTTATCAGATGCAGTTTTGTATCCAACTCAGAACATTCGTATGTATGTGTGTGTGGAGGGGGTATTACAGCCAGTGTATTTTCAAGCCCCATCCTCGAAGCCGAATGGTTAGTATCGTTTTTTCCAAGTGAGACGAACCAGGTACGCAGGACACTGCTGGAGAAGCAGAGACGAGCTCATAAGTGATGTACCCCCATGGACCCCCACATATGGCCGAACAAAAGCAGGACGACCAGCCAGAACATACATACAGCAGCTATGTGAGGATACAGGATGTAGCCCTGAAGACCTGCCAGAGTCGATGAACGATAGGGAAAAGTGGCGAGAGAGGAACAGGGATATCTGTGTTAGCGGCACGACATGATGATGATGATGATGATGATATATGTAATAATTTAAAGGACTGGAAGTTTTTAAGCTTTTATCATCAAGTCAAAGTATCAACTATTTTTTACTTTTATTAACCATTCATCGTTCTTAGATTGTCACTATGTTATATAATTACGGAAGGATTTTTTTTATGTTATCATTTTTCGTTGGTTATATCTTATCATTCGGTTTGGTTGGGCTTAGAACTATTCGGCTTAGTGCACGTGCGGGTACACATATTGACTACGGGATGCGCCGCGCGTTTGTTGGGTTAGATGGAACAGTCAGCATAGTCAAAATTGTGTGTCTCTCTCCTCGTGTCGAAAGACTAAACTCAAGAAGTCAATAAACGTTTCGTACCTGAACTAAAGAAAGTCGTCAGTGTTTCGGGATTCCTATGCATATGAACATTTTACATATCCGTATATTTCACATAGCTGTATCATGGATATATTACAACTATACGTCCATCAGTTTGCAGTACGAAACGGAAATAAAGGATAAGCCTCTGACCCACCCACGACCAGAGTCAAATTCACATTTCTTTTCCAGGAAAAAAAACTCTCTATCATGAAAATGGTCTTATCAATTAGGTAACGGAAATCCATTATTTAAATCTAACCAAACAGTTCTTGTTGACTGTTTTAAAAAAGCCTGCACGTGACATGGTGGCTCGTTCAGCGTAACGGCTATCTTCTTCAAAAATGGGCGCGGCGATACGAGTTCAAATTTTGAAAAAGTTTCACTTGGAGCTAATATTCTTTAGAAAAGCATAAATCGGTTACTTTCTCCCCTAGCTACGGGGGAACCGTAGGGTAAACTTGTCTCTCTAGGTATGTCTATAAGTCTCGATGAACAAGAATTCGGGAGTGATCGAAATAGGGGAAAAACTGCAATGAAAGATTTATAACTTATTTCAATTTCTGGTCCTATGCAATTATTTTAAACTGGGAGGATCGTTAAAATCAGGTCAGGGGTCATTCCTTGTTACGGGTATCATATAACACACTAGAACTTGTCCCTTCTTATTTAGAAAGGAGATTGGCATCAAGTAACTCTCCTATTGCCGGAAGAGATGCCAAGAAAAAGGAATTGCTCAAAATATCGACTTGAAGACAGGAGAAAGTTTATAACAACCAGATTCATCGAATCATAATTAGCAACTGATATTATTATTTACTTATTTTATATATTAATGTATTCATTTTCGTTGTAGTCTTATAAGACGATACTCTGTTCGTGATACACATCAGGGAGTATTGCCTAACTTGAAATACATGTTTTTTTGTCATGTTTTTTCTTTTTTCCATTTTAAATTCTTTCCTTATCTCCCTTTCATTTTTTTTTTCATTTATAATTTCTTTCATTATTTTCTCTAAGATTTCTTTCAGTCTTTTCATAATTCTTTTCATTTTCTTTTTTTTTTTTTTTTTCATAATTCCTTTCTTTCTTTATTTCATAATTCCTTTCTTTCTTTTCTTCATAAAACTTTCTTCCTTTTTTTTCATAATTCCTTTCTTTCTTTTCTTTAGGATTCCTTTCTTTCTTTTCTTCATATTTCCTTTTTTTCTTTTCATGATGATTCCATTTTTTCTCTTCTTCAAAATTCTTTTCTTTCTTTTCATTTTTCCTTTCTTTTCTTCATAATTCTTTTTTTTCTTTTCTTCATTTTCCTTTTTTTCTTTTTTCATATTTCCTTTGTTTTCTTTTCTTCATGATTCCTTTCTTTTCTCTCTCTCTCCCTCTCTTAGTTTCTTTCATCTTTTATTCTTTCCTTTACCTTTTTTTTCATTTTATCTCTCACGACTTCTTTAATTCTTTTCTTCAATTTATCTTCTTTCACTTTTTCTTTTCTTTTTTTTTTTCACGACATCCTTCATACTGTTCTTCATCTCTTTGTTTCTTCTTTCCTTTATCCCCTCTTTCTTTCCTTCATGACTTTTTTCTTCCTCCTTCCTTCTTTCATTTTTTTCTTTAATGTATAATACTTTCATTTTTTCTTTCATCCCTTTTTCCGTATTTCTTTCATCTTTTATATTTTCGTTGTTTTCCTTCTTTTATTATTGTTGTTTTTTTTTTTCATTTTCTTTAGCTCACCCCAACTAAAATCTCCTTTCGACTTCTTTTATTTTGGCCCAGACGACTGGTGCTGTATAATATGCTATCTGCATCTCTGTAGAGGAGTAAACTTCCTTCCCCAATGAGCGTCCTCTATATGACACTAAACGGCATCTAACGGTGAGGTTTCAGTTCTGGAGATCTGGTGAGCGTTAAGTACCCATTCATTGGCATTACTCTTTGGTCCACTCTGATCCATAGGGGTAGGTCCAGTAAGGGTCCCATCTATGGATCAAATTGGACTGTTCAATGGAATTATTAATGTTAAACAGCTATATCTGAAACCCTATAACTCTGTGCCGACAAATATTGAATAGAATTATTAGTGTTGGATAACAATACTTAAAACTATGCGTGCAAACAAATGAGCCCCGGTTCGCTTGAAAATGACATTACCTACAAACTATTCGCTTACAAATTATATATAT
>CAUZXS010006551.1:92500-111575 GCA_963585895.1 Sepioteuthis lessoniana
TCCCACCTAACACTAATAATTCTATTTGATATCAATGATATGTTAGAACACAGTCAAATGGTTTCATGTATTCCCACCTAACACTAATAATTCTATTTGATATCAATGATATGTTAGAACACAGTCAAATGGTTTCATGTATTCCCACCTAACACTAATAATTCTATTTGATATCAATGATATGTTAGAACACAGTCAAATGGTTTCATGTATTCCCACCTAACACTAATAATTCTATTTGATATCAATGATATGTTAGAATACAGTTAAATGGTTTCATGTATTCCCACCTAACACTAATAATTCTATTTGATATCAATGATATATTAGAACACAGTTAAATGGTTTAAATGATATGTTAGAACACAGTTAAATGGTTTCATGTATTCCCACCTAACACTAATAATTCTATTTGATATCAATATGTTAGAACACAGTCAAATGGTTTTATGTATTCCCACCTAACACTAATAATTCTATTTGATATCAATATGTTAGAACACAGTCAAATGGTTTCATCTATTCCCACCTAACACTAATAATTCTATTTGATATCAATGATATGTTAGAACACAGTTAAATGGTTTCATGTATTCCCACCTAACACTAATAATTCTATTTGATATCAATGATATGTTAGAACACAGTCAAATGGTTTCATGTATTCCCACCTAACACTAATAATTCTATTTGATATCAATTATATGTTAGAACACAGTTAAATGGTTTCATGTATTCCCACCTAACACAATGATATGTTAGAACACAGTCAAATGGTTTCATGTATTCCCACCTAACACTAATAATTCTATTTGATATCAATGATATGTTAGAACACAGTTAAATGGTTTCATGTATTCCCACCTAACACTAATAATTCTATTTGATATCAATGATATATTAGAACACAGTTAAATGGTTTAAATGATATGTTAGAACACAGTTAAATGGTTTCATGTATTCCCACCTAACACTAATAATTCTATTTGATATCAATATGTTAGAACACAGTCAAATGGTTTCATGTATTCCCACCTAACACTAATAATTCTATTTGATATCAATGATATGTTAGAACACAGTTAAATGGTTTCATGTATTCCCACCTAACACTAATAATTCTATTTGATATCAATGATATGTTAGAACACAGTCAAATGGTTTCATGTATTCCCACCTAACACTAATAATTCTATTTGATATCAATGATATGTTAGAACACAGTTAAATGGTTTCATTTATTCCCACGTAACACTAATAATTCTATTTGATATCAATGATATGTTAGAACACAGTCAAATGGTTTCATGTATTCCCACATTACACTAATAATTCTATTTGATATCAATGATATGTTAGAACACAGTCAAATGGTTTCATGTATTCCCACCTAACACTAATAATTCCATTTGATATCTATGACGTGTTTGTCGACAGATAAATGGTTATTAGCATTTCTATCTAACACTAATAGTAAGTAAGTAGTAAAAGTTGTCTCCCTTTAGTCGAGGGCGACCAGAAGGCTCCCTTTTCGATAGCTACTACACCGAGGTATAGAGGAGGGCGCTACTCCTTTCCCTTGATTGCTCCACTTTACCCTTGATACGTACTTTATATTGCTGAGTGTTAAGCAAGGAGGTATCAAGTACCATTTTTAAAGTCTTTGGTATGACTCGACCTGGGATTGAACCCAGGTCCCTCCGGATCATTGACGAACACTCTACCCACTAGGCCATCGATCTAATATTAATCATCTGTTTGTAGACAGATAAATGGTTTCAAGTATTACCATTCAACATTATTAATTCTATTTATCAAGTATTCCTAAGAAACATGAATAAGTTGCACATTGCTGTATGGTTTCAAACAACTAATAATTATAATCCTGAGTAAATGATTGAACAGTTCTCATTGACCCAGAGATCCAACCCTAACAAGTACTACCTGTCTGGCCTAGTCGGTTGGGGCTGTAAAATATGCCAACTACATCTCTGCAGAGGGGTAAGACTCCCCTAACGAGCGTCCTGATTATAACACTTAACAATCTGATGGTGAGGTTCCAGTTATGCTGGAGCTTTAGGAAATGCCAAGTACCTCTTCACTGCCATCGGTTCCAGATCCACTCTGACCGGGAGTGGTAGCACCTGACAGGATTCTATCTCTGGGTCAAATAGAACTGTTTGAATTTAAACAAATGACTTATACCAAACTGAGTTGCTTGCAATTGAACTGTTTATAATGTCCTGTATGTAAACAAATAACTGATGTTTAATTGAATTGTTAGTGTTAAATAGGAATACTTGAAACCATTTAACTTTGTTGACATGCTAAACTGAATTATTTGTGGTATAACTGTTTGATCATTTAACTGTGTATAAACAAATGACTGATGTTTTAATTGAATTGCTAGTGTTAAATATATATTGTTGAAAACATTTAACAGTGTGCAAACAAATGATTAATTGTAAATAGAATTATTCGTATTAGATAGAAATAAGTGAAACCGTTTAATTGTGGGCAAAAAAAATGAGCTCAGGCTCGTTTAATTCGTTATTTGGGTTTTATGGCATATCAACCTTTGTAGGTTATTTAATGCCAAATCCATTTTTATACAAATAGTCAGTTCTGTTTTAAACAATTCAGTTTAATATAAGTAAACAGTCTAAATGTCAAAAGCATTTCTATTTAAAGCCATTCAGTTTATTCAAACAGTTCTAATTCAACTAATTCAGTTTAGTATAAGTATAGATTTTGTTTACACACAGTTGAATGTCACAACAGTTCAATATTAAACAATTCAGTTTAGCGTAAGTACAGACAAAAACAGTTCCATTTCAAACAATTCAGTTTAACATAAATACACAATTTAAATGTAAGTACATAGTTTAATTGTCCGAAACATTTCTATTTCAAGCTATTCAGTTTAGCTAAACAGTTCTAATTCAAACAATTCAGTTGAGCATAAGTATGCAGTTTTGTTCTATTTAACCCATAGATAGGACCCTATCAGGTGCGACCACTCAGGGACAGAGTGATGATGGCAATGAAGGAGTACTCTGCATTCCCTAAAGCTCCAGCATCACTGGAACTTCACCATTAGATTGTGCCATATCTGGGACACTCGTTGGGAGGGTCTTATCCCTATGCAGAGATGCAGTCAGTGTATTCTACAGCCCCAGCCGACTAGGCAACAGGCTCGTTTAAAAATGTTATCTACAAAATGTGTTTAGAAATTATAAATTTAGTATATATGTATAAAAAGGATTTTTATTAAATAACCTATAATGGTTGATATGCCATAAAACCAAACCAAATCAAATCATATATATTTAATATATAAATATAAACAGGGTTTGGTATTAAATAACCTACAATGGTTGATATGCTATAAAACCAAACCAAACCAAATCATATATATTTAATATGTATGTATAAAGAGGATTTGGCATTAAATAACCTACAATGGTTTGTATGCCATAAAACATAACCAAACCAAACTACTGTCAATCCAGGTTAGATTTGACCTTGGCTTAATACTACTCCACATTCTTCAAAATTCCAGGACTGGGGCCCCACCATCAGATGCAGTTTAGTGTCATACACCGGACCCTCTTTACTGGGTAGAGAGCTTACTTCTCAACAGAAGTGAAGTCAGCGTATTCAACAATCTCATCCGACAGGGTAATATCATTTAGTGTTATCAAAATGGTTTTAGATTCGTATCCATTATAGCGTCTCATTTGTTGAGGTCCATCTACAGAGGAAGAAGTTGAGACAGGGACCTGACCCTTTCTGGTAATCACATTGACCCCTTTAGGCATGTACCTACAATAACAGGACCTTCCAATTACAAATAGAAAAAAAAGGAAATGATTAAATTAGAATAAAGAAAACTTTCAGGATACGAATTAAGAGTGGCCACAATTGCCCTGACTTTATCTCAACTTGAATGATTACGTAAAATTCGTGTAATGTAATAAAAAAGTTATCTCTCTAGAATAGCAACTCGAACGCATTTTCCCGCTATTTTATTTAGCTTATCTTATATTTTTGTGTCAATATTGTAAACGTAGCTGACCATTTCTAATGCATTTTTAGTGGAAAATCATTTTCAATTAATTTTTATAGTAAAATCAGTTCCAAAGAATTTTCATCCTAAAATCATTTCCAATCAATTCTTCTTGTAAAATAATTTCCAATGAATTTTTATAATAAATCATTTCCAATACATTTTTATTATATAATCATTTCCAGTGAATTTTTATAGTAAATAATTTTTAATGAATTTTTATCAAAAATATTTCCAATACAGTTTTATTGTAGAATCATTTCCGATGAATTTTTATAGTAAGACCATTTTTGATCAATTTTAATAGCAAATAATTTCCCATAAATTTTTACAGTGAATCATTTCCAATACATTTTTAAGGCAAAATCATTTCCAAAGCATTTTATAGTAAAATCATTTGCAAAGCCTTTTTATAGAAAAATAATTTCCAATGAATTTTTATAGTAAAATCAGTTCCTATGATTTTTATAGTAAAATTTCTTTCCAGTGTATTTCTATACTAAAATTATAACCAATGAATTTTTATAGCAAAGCATTGCCAATGCATTTTTATTGTAAAATTATCTCCATTGAATTTCTACATTAAAATCATTTACAATAAATTTTTTATTGTTAAATCATCTGCAATGCATTTTTATTGTAAAATAATTTCCCATGAATTTTTATAGCAAAATCATTTCCGATGGATTTTTATAGTAAAATAATTTCCAGTAAATTTTTATGGCAAAATTATTTACAATGCATCTATATTAAAAATTGGAAAAGGTTTCTTCGTCTAACCTCAACACACAGAGAAACAGTTTTGATATTGATTGGTTTCGTGGAAAAGTGTGAATGGAGGAATTTTTGCTATTTATTCTTTATTCTTTATTCTTTTTCTCTAATCATTAAAAATCGATAAAATTTTATCTGAGAAGGACGATATTAATTTATTCAGTTATTTTTGGTTTATTTTATATGTTTAACGGCATATCAACTCATCATAGATTATTTAATGCCAAAATTTGATTCTTCTGTAAATGTTTGACGGTGATAATAATATTTTCAATATTACATTGTACCTTTCAAAAATTGCACGTTTTTTTATTTGTCAATAATCTTTTCTTTGTACAGTTTTTGGTTGGTTGGTTGCTTGTTTGTTTGTTTGGCTGGTTGTTTGTTTGTTTGTTTGGTTGGTTGGTTGGTTGGTTGTTTGTATCAACCCTTTTCAGGTCATTTGACGCCGAATTAAGTCATTTTGGTTTGCTTTAGATTTATGGCATATCAACCACTGTAGGTTATTTAATGCGAAATCCATTTTTATACATATAAACAATTTTATTTCAAACAATTCAGTTTAGAATTATTACGCAATTTAAATATAAAAACAGATTTATTTCAAACAATTCAGTTGAGCATAAGTACACTGTTTAGTTCTATTCAACCCATGGATAGGACTCCACGAGGTGCTACCACTCCGGGCCAGAGTGCACTAAAGGAGTACTCCGCATTCCCCAAAGTTCCAGGGATTACTGAAGCCTCACCATCAGATTGTTTAGTGTCACACTCAGGAAACTCGTTGGGGGAGTCTTACCCCTCAGCAGAGATTCAATCCGTGTATTCTACAGCCCCAGCCAACTTGGTCACTTGTACAGTTTTATGATGACGAATATTCCTATTCAATTTTAATAATTTATACGCAATTACATATGGAATCAAGGGATTCTAAATCATTTAAATTAATTATACCCAATTGTTTTGTTTAATTATACGATTCCTAGTTAATAAGTATAATCATTAGTATATAGTTATATGGTTTAAAGCATTCCTATCTAATACCAATAATTTGCAAATAATTATATGATTTCAGTTATCTAACAATAATTATCCTTAGTAAACAAATTTAGCTTCAAATAAACCCGACCAACAAGTAAATACAGCCCTGCATGTCACGTTTCAAGGCCGAAAGCTAACAGGTCAGATTAATGCTAACAGAAAAAAAAAAACATTCATGGCCACATAAGAAATTAACCTAAAAGGAGAATTAACTCCAAAAATTGAACAGAGAAAATAATATAATCATATTGCTAGAATTTATCTATATTAGTTAGCCATGAAGTAACTAGTTCTAATTCAAATAATTCGCATGTGGTTAAGTGTTTTGAAGTGTTAGTTTTTAATTCTGTTTAATAATTTTCACTTGTTTGCACAGTAATATGATTTCAAGTGACTAATAATAATAATCCTAAGTAAATTTTGTAAATTCGAGGAACTCTTCTTAACACAAATGAACTAGTTATATGGTGACAATTCAATTTACTGACATCAAGTAATTTTTATCAAATTATAGTGGCTCGTACCACAAGACTTCCGGTACCGCGGAAGTATAAAAGACGCCGTGTCTCTCAAGCACGCTGAAGCAGAAGCAGAGAGAGAGAGAGAGAGAGAGAGAGAGAGAGAGAGAGCCCTGAAGGACGTCGGTCAGTAGTAAGACCAACTTCGGGCGGAACACCAACAGCGCGAGACTTATAATACTAGTCGGACTGTACCACTTGAGTTAATAAATAATTAACTCCCTTTCACAGTGAATCTTTTCCTTGCCACGATATAACACAAATCCAAATAATTTTCGAGCCTAATCGAGCCTATAGAATACACCAACTGCACCTCTACAACGGGTAAAATTCTTCACCCAAATATCTAATGGTGAGGCTCCAGCCTTAGAGATTTGGAGAATGCAGAGTACCCCTTCATTGCCATTGCTTCCTGGTCCGCTCTGACCCAGAGTGGTAGGACCTGATAGGGTCATACCTATGGGTCACATAGAACAAACTGTGTGTAAACAAATGATTGATATTAAATTGTGACTGTTATACAACAATACTTGAAACCATTTAACTGTGCAAAAAGAGCTCAGGCTAGTTTAAGAAAATTATCAACAAAATCTGTTTACAAATCATATATATATATTTGATATATATGTATAAAGAGGATTTGGTATTAAATAACCAACAATGGTTGATATGCCATAAAACCCAACCAAACCAAACTAAATGATTTTCAAACAGATCAACTGACCCACGTGTACAGTGGACCTGGGAGTAATGGGGTTGTCCACTCTTACCAGATCGCCAGAACTTGAATTTCACTCCCTGATGCGGTTCAGTGTCATAGCCAAGATACCCCTTTGTGTGTGTGCAAGGAGGGGTTACCGCTCTGCAGGGAATACAGTAGGCCTATTCTAAGCTTTGCTGTTATTTAGTTTTCGTAATTATTGTTTGAACTAAAGATCGGAATCGATTTTAAAGATTCCAACTAATCAAAATACGCGAAAAAAAAAAATTACAATCAAAATTTAAAAGCGAATTATTTGCACTTCTAAGAAATATCAAAATTCACGTCTGATTATCATAAAGTAGATCTATTCACCCCCACCAAACGACTTAATAGATACCTATCCCCCTAAAAAAACTTAATTCGCAATACACTGGCAACAGGCTTGCATTTGAATGTATTATAGATTATGAATTAGAGTGTATTATTGAGAGAATCACACGAGAATTTATCTTTTATTTTCAATATCCAAAGTTTACTCGTTGTCAAAGATTGACACTCCGAGTTCCATTTTAATCTGGACAGGTAGTACCTGATAATTCCCAACCAACTTTGGATCAAATAGATCAGATTAAATAGATCAGATCAAATAGATAATTCGTATTCGATAGAACCATATGCAAAAAAAAGAAAAAAAAAACTCTTAATAAACAACTACATAAAAAAGTAAATTTAAACGGACAGTGAACACGATTCCCTTACCTCTTGGTATGAAATAACCCTATATGGATTAGCATGTCCTTAAAATCATAACTGTTTCTAATTTTCTTCTATATAATCGAGGAAGACCTGCAGAGAGTAGTGGATCATAGAGACAGATGGAGAGTGAGAGTAAGGGAAATCCGTGCTCTCAGCATGGCTTGATGATGATGATGATGATGATGATGGCACGAATCTCCCTGACCCTTTCTCGCTACCCGTCTCTATCGACCATCGCTCCCAGGAGGTCTTCAAGGCAACATCCTTTATCGGCACTGAGCTGTTGTATATAGGTTCTATCAAGTCGTCCAACCTCTTTCTCGTCCATGTGAAGGGATCCACGGGAGTATATTGCTTATGAGTTCGTCCTTACTTTTCCAGCAGTGTCCTGCATCTCTGGTTCGTCTAATTTGGATAGTTTTCGTGATGGGTGGTAGGTGGCCGTACAGCTGCCGTTTTGAAGGGTGTTGCCTCCAGGACTTGCTCTATAGGGCTCGCAGCATTTTTGTGTAATTGCCGTCAAGCTTTTTCTCCGTACGTTTACTTAACGTCCATGATGTTCATTCTAATAACAGAATTGGAAAAAACTGCATTTTATTTTATCGGTCAGTTCTGACTTCCATATGACCGATAGCTTATTGATAACTGTCCCTGCCTTTGCTAGTCGCATGTTGGTGTTATTTTCGGTTGATGAGATGCTGCTTCCTAGGTAGGTGAACTTGTCCACTAGTTTCAGAGGGTCGTCTTTTAGTGTGGAGATGTTGCCTCTTTGATGATGATATAACCAAGCACGTTGACAGTATCGAACTATATTCATTCTAGTTATTGTAGTAAATTATATTTGATACCATCATATGTAGTATTATTGCCCGTCTGACACAGTAGCGCATCATAACGATCATAATGCAAATTGTATTATCAGTACATCAACAATTAGTGTCAAAAAATCAACTAAAAATGTTTTATTTTCATAATTTGCTTCAAGTATACGTACAGATCTTTAATTTTTGTATTGATAAATAAAAGCAAAAATAAAAATAATAAAATCAAATTAAGTGATGGAGTTCAGTTAGCCCAAGGTGAACACGAGAACAGAGAGTCAATGGCGGCGTTGAAACGCTTGCATATTTCACACGTCACTCCTCGACACAAAGAAAGAAAGAAAGAAAGAAAGGGAAATGTTATTTCTTATCTTGATAACTTTCAATTGATGAAAATTGCTTTTCACAGATCTTCAGCATGACACCTTCTAACAAAATCCTTAAATAAAATCAAATATTTCAATCTGTTTATATTTTCAGTCTGTTTAAATCTACCTATATCAGTTTGTTCTTATCTATCTCAGTCTGTTCATTTCTCTTTCTCTCTCTCCTTCTCTCTCTCTCTCTTTCTATATATATATACTCTGCTTTATTTATAAATATAGTGCTCAATATCAGTTATAGAGCATATACATCAAATTTAGGACAGCGTAGATATAGAGTAAACGACTTCTGGTTACTGTCAGTATCTCGCATATACGATTAACGAACCAATAATTGCGAGAAACTGTCAGCGCCGCTAGATCTACGTTATCATAACTTGTATATATATATATATATATATATATATATATCAGTCTGTACACATATTATCTAGCTATCTATCTGTTCATTGCCAAGTCGACTGCGGCTGTAGAATACATCGACTGCTTCTCTGCAGAGGGGGTAAGACACTCCCCCCAACGAGTATCCTGGTATGACACAAAACAATCTGATTGTGACGTTCCAGTAATTCTGGAGCTTTGGGGAATGCGGAGTTCCCCTTCATTGGCCGTGCTCCCCGGTGTGGTAGCACATAATAGGGCCATATCAATGGGTCAAATAGAACTAAACTCCGTACTTGTACTAAACAGAATTGCTTGAAATAGAACTGTTTTGACACGTAAAATGCATACTCATGCTAAACTGAATTGTCTGAAATAGAACTGTTTTTGACAATAAAACTGTACTACACTAAACTGAATTGTTCGAAATAGAACTGTTTTGACATTCAAGTATGTAAAGAAAAACTATACTTATACTAAACTAAGTTGTTTGAATTAGAACCGTTTGACTAAAGTGAATAGCATGAAAAAGAAATATTTTTGACAATTAAACTGCGTATTCATGCTAAACAGAACTGTTTATTTGTATAAAAATGGATTTGCCGTTAAATAACCTACAAATGTTGATATGCCATAAAACCCAAATAAACAAACTATCTGTTCGCATCTATCCATCTCAGTCTGTCCTTATCTATCTACCAAGCTAGCTTGCTATCCTAGTCTGTTTACACTTATCAATCTATCTTAGTCTGTTCACATCTATCTATCTATCTATATATATATATATATATATATATATATATACCTTAGTCTGTTCACATCCGTCTATCTATATATATATATATATACACCCTAGTCTTTTCATATCTATATATCTCTGTTCATACCACTCAATCTATCTTAATCTGTTCACATTTCTCTCTATCTATCTATCTATCTATCCTCAATTCTCTCATATTGTCTTTTAACTTCTCTCTATATATTTTAATGAGTTCCTCCCTTGTCCATTTAAAGAAGGGTCCAGAGTATCTTACAAGTTGAACTATCCAGGTGTTTATATCTTGGATGCGATTTCTCCTGCAGAGCTTTTGGTTTTATAATTATTATTATTATTAGTAGTAGTAGTATCTAATTTGCAGCTTTCGTTTTTCTCCGTTTCTTACAGTGCTTCACTAGGTCTTTCCCCAAGACCTAGCGCGAGGGAAGGTAGCATTCTTTGTTCTATACTTTTGGGTGTTATTATTTCGATCTTTACTTTCGGGGCTATTATTTCCTCCTAATGATTTTTTCACTCTGGCAAAGTCTCCTCATGTCTCCAGGATTACTCTGAGTGTTCTAGCCAATCTAAAAAATACTGTGGTCTTTATGGTCTCAAGTCTTCCTTTGATTTCCAATTCTGCCTGTCTCCTTTCCAAACTCTTAAGGACTGTTCCTGGCACGCCAATTACCACCTTTATGCTATACAGTTTTTTCAGCTCTCTGGCAAGGGTTAGGGTTATTTATTGATCATTTCATCCTTTCACTTCTTGAGACTTTTTCATAAATACGTTTACTAATGATAATTCATTGGAGTCTGAGTGATAGCAAGTCTCTGCAGGTCTCCGAGACTCTTTTCATTTTTTTTCTCCAGGTTTATGGGGACCGTTCCAAGTACACCAACAATCATTAGTACCACTGTCACCCTTATGGTCCACAGTTTTTTTTTTTGTTTTTTTTTGGGTTTTTTTTATTTTGTTTAGTTTTGTTTTTTTTTGTTTTTAACTCTCTCACAAGATCCAAGCATTAGTCTATCATTTTTTTCTGTGATCCACTAGAACGAAAACCCCCCTTGTCGGCAAGTTATTTTTTTTCTTCTAAATCAACATAAGATCTGGTATTCTAACTGGGATTAGGTTATCCGTTAGTACGACGGGCATACGATAAGTTTCCAGACTTTCTTCGTATGGGCATTTGAAATTGCGGCAGACTCTTGAAAATTCAGTATCTTTTGCTATTTCATCTTATGAGATGACTGAATAATTTTTATGATTTCGGGTTCAAATGAACACCTACAGCAGGAATTGGAATACACCCTACTAAAGCCTGATTGTCACAGCTGGTGAATTTCAAAAATGCAATCTAGACGTGAGGACACTTTAGAAAACGATATGCAATAAAATTCTGTTTTAAACTTGGAAAAAATGCTGCCACAGAAACCTATGGAATGCTTCAAACTGCTTTTGGAGCATCTTGCATGAATCGAGCATCAGTTTTTGAGTGGCATAAGAGATTCAAGGAAGACAGGGAGTCTGTAAGGGATGATGAGGTGTGGGAGGAGTAAGGAAGTCAATACACTAGAGTTGGTTGGCCAGAGGGTTAGGGTTAGGATTACTATGTTAAGGTTTTAAGGGAGTTCAGGTAGAGATTCGGTCGGAAGAGGCCAGCACTCTTCAAATCGGGTCAGTGGCATTTCCACCTGGACAATACACCAATCCACAACTCCATCCTTGTCACAGACTATTTGACCAAGATGGGCATCAAGACAGTTCCTCAGCCTCCCTGTCGTCCAGACCTTGCTCCCTGTGACTTTTGGTTATTCCCTAAGCTCAGAGGCTGTCATTATGAGACAATTGAGGAGATGAAAGAGGCTGTGACGAAGGTCATTGACACGCTCACACAAGAGGACTTCCATGAGACTTTTCCGAAGTTGTTGGAATGGTGCATTGCAGCTGGAGGAGATTACTTCGAAGGGAACTAGAGTTTCATGTGTGTACTATCAATAAAAGTGCCCATACGAAAAAAGTCTGGAAACTTATACACCTCGTATCTCAAAGTCCAAGAGACTCTTACGCGTCTCAACCTCCAGAACAGATCCTGGCTTGGGTATATACTATTTGATAGTATGGTAAAATTTCAATCTTTTGCACATTTCCTACTGGACTTCCTTTCCTACTCATTCGTGCCTTGTCTCGTAGTACCTTTTTACCAGTTTGCTGCATTCATGTATTATGTAATTAACCGTTTCATCTCTTTCTCCACATAGACAACAGAAAATTCAAATGTAGGCTATTATTCTTCTACTTCTTCTTCTTATTATTATTATTAATAATCCTTGCGGTATGTTTTACACCGGCGTTATTATTATTTTACTCTTTTGAGAGATTTTCACACCAGTGTTACTTGAGGGGTTCTCAATGGAGCTTGAGTGACAGCATGTCTTTTTAAGTCTCGAAGACTCTTCTCAGTATTATTATTATTATTATTATTCCTAGTTTTCAATAAAAAAAACTATCTAGGATGTTTTTGATTTTCTACGCATTGATATTTAAAAAAAACTATACAAGACATTTGCATATATTGACTTTTCGGATTCTTTGATAACCACAATTTTCTGGTTATGGTAACATAAAACTTGCTTAGGGCCACCAAGCGTGTCTTGTGTTACCCTGACAACATATTTTTTCATTTCTGAGTTCATCCATCTCTTTGTAATGGAATTTTCTGGTGACGTAGAAAAGTGTTTTACGCGCACTGGCACACACACACAGACACACAGGCGCACACGCAGACACACACACATACATACACACACGCGCATACATACAAAGATACATATACACACATTCACGAACGCATATATACACAATGATATAGACACGCACACATACACATACACACCAACGGACACATACATACATACCGATGCACACAATTTGCCGATAAATTTTCATTTTATGATTTTGTCTTCTCCTCCATAAAAGACATATAAAACAATCATTACTAAGTAACATGACAATAACTTTATATATATATATATATATATATATGTATAGTACATTATAACAGTGTTGGTTGTCACTAAATCACTTTGTGGGTTCGTGTCGAACCAAGTGCAATATAATATGGAGAGTGCTCAATATCTAGGAGAGAGCTATCATATAATAGTAATAAATAAATATATATTAGGTATATATATTTAATTCATTGAATTTAGACTGTGACCCCTGCGTTTTACGGAGTCTTTTGCAAAACAACAATCATCAGGCAGTTAAGAAAATGAAATGAATCGAAAATCGAAAATATACAGTCAAAAAACCGTTAGGATTTTTGTAGGAATCTTTACGTGTAATTGTAAGTGTGTGGGTGTGTGGGTTATACTTACATATTATTGAGTGTATGTGTGGGTGTAAGTGAAGGTACAAATGCAGCGCATTGTTTTAACCGGATATAGATTTGTCGGTGTATCTTATTTTTTGCTACATTATTTTATTTCTGTCTGTGTAGGTGACTATTGCTAAGGAACAAAACATTATCATTGCATGTCGAGGGGAATGAATAAAGATTTGATTTGTAAGCGTAATATATATATATATATATATACATATAATTATTATGTATAAATATATTTAGTTTTAAATATATATATATATGAATTTAATTTTATACAAATATATATATATACATAGTTATATATATATATTGTTATATATACAGGCAACAATATCATTTGTTGACTCTACCAAGGCCTTTGACTACGTTCACAAAGTTAAGATGAGCAAATTCTTCTCGTCTATGGCGTACCAAAAGAAACCGTCGCAGCTATAATGATACTCTATAGAAACACCAAAATAAAAGTCCGTTCTCCGGATAGAGACACAGACTACTTCGATATAGTAGCAGGAGTACTACAAGGAGACACACTAGCCCCATACCTACTTATCATCTGTCTAGACTACGTACTTAGAACATCTATCAATAAAATCAAAGAAAACAGTTTCAAGCTAACAAAAGAAAGAAGCAGAAGGTACCCCCAAAAACAATTACCAGCGTCGACTACACAGATGATATAGCGCTTCTGGCAAATGCACCCGCCCAAGCCGAAACCATGCTACATTGTCTGGAACGAGCCGCTGCAGGCAATGGTCCCCATGTCAATGCACACAAGACGGAATATATGTGCTTTAATCAAACAGGCGACATCTCCACACTAAAAAGTAGCTCTCTGAAACTAGTGGACAAGTTTAACTACCTAGGAAGCAGTGTCTCTCATCAACCGAGACAGACATCAACAAGCGACTAGCAAAGGTATGGACTGCTATCGATAGATTTTCGCTCATATGGAAGTCAGACCTGACCGATAAAATGATGCGCTGTTTCTTCCAAGCAGCTATCGTATCGATACTGCTATATGGATGCACTACATGGACGTAAACTAAACGGATGGAGAAAAAGCTTGATGGCAATCACACAAGAATGCTGCGAGCAATATTGAACAAATCCTGGAGACAGCACCCCACAAAGCAGCAGCTATACGGATACCTACCTCCCATCACGAAAACTATCAAAATTAGACGAACCAGACACGCAGGACACTGCTGGAGAAGTAGAGACGAGCTCATAAGTGATGTACTCCTATGGACCCCTTCACATGGACGAGCAAAGGAAGGGCGTCCGTTTCGAACCTACTTACAGCTCTGTGCCGATACGGGATGTAGCCCTGAGGATCTGCCGAAAGCAATGGACGATAGGGAGGTGTGGCGAAAGAGAGTCAGAAATATCCGTGCTGATAGCGTGACATCATGATGATGATGATGATATAGTTATATATATATATATATATATATATATATATATACTGTTATAATATTAAACTCCCCAACTGGTTGAGCACTCTTGCTGTATAAAATAGATCACAGGGAACAACCTTGCGTATTCTCTAAAGAATATACTGATACCAACCCATTCGGCATATAAACTCCTACTCACCGAGAAAATAACTAAATAAAGAGAATAAGGTGGAAGGCCAATTTATTCCTCAAAGGTGTTAACAACATCGACACCATTGATCATTTCAACCTGAAATGAAATTTTAAAAAATGTCCTCCAATATTTAAGGATAAGCAAGCTTTCGAAAATGATCAAATGGATATGGTCAAAAATATTTGTAACATATACATGATATGAATATGTAAAATATAGAAGTGCCCGTGGTGTAATGGTTATCGTCGCAGGAATTGGACACGGCGACACGAGTTCAAATCCTGGACTGATTGCATTTCACATAGCACTAATACTTTTGGGAAAGGTATGAATCCAATTATTCTCCCTCCAGCTATGGGTAAATAGTAGGGCAGACTTGGTTCTTCAGCCTTGGTTAGGCAACTAGTCTAGGAGAAGGAAAACTCTGAATTCAAACCTGTTAAACTCCGCTTAAAAATTGACCTTGTGTCATATCCTGCCCGAGCGGAGGGGTTGGGTAAATATGATGAATATGTAAAATATACAGATGCATAAAATATACGGCTACGTAAAACGTTCACATGCATAGGGATCCCGAAACAACTGACGACTTTCTTTAGTTCAGGTACAAAACGTTTATTGACTTCTTGATTTTAGTCTTTCGACACGAGGAGAGAGACACAATTTTTACTATGCTGACTGTTTCATCTGACCCAACAAACGCGCGGCGCATCCCGTAGGCCACAAACTGGCCTGGCCTCGCCGAGGGCTCAAAAATCGACTCGATTCGCCCAGCGTCAGATCTCAACTAACTGCTTTTTTTTTCAAAATCACAAGAATCCCAACCCATCGTTTCCGGGCATGACGTCATTCGCACCCCAGTCTACTTTTCTATCTGGGGTTTTTATTATGACATCTGTGATTGTCACTTCTCCATGCACGAGCGTGAACACCTGCATTCAATGTGTGCCCCTGTATGTGCACTTAGCCGAATAGTTCTAAGCCTAACTAAACCGAATGATAAGATATAACCAACAGAAAAATGATAAATTAAAAAAAATCATTCCGCAATTATATAACACATTAAGTTCACGAAACACCGAGACAATTTCCAGAAAAAAATCATAAAGGACACTAAAAGAATGCACAACTCAAAAAATATTTATATTCGTGGACAAAACAACCAATTTATATTCTACAAGTTTCATATACTACAAAAAGCTGACAACAAACAACGTAACGCAAATATACAAAAAAAGCACCTGAAATAACCATGAACAACATAAATAAGGAAGCCAAAAAAATAGCCACGAAATTAAGCATAGACCACAGAATAAACTCTATAGCTAAACAGCCAGCCTTTATAACAATCAAAGAACACAAACCGAATTTCAAAACCAATTCATCATATCGATTAATTAACCTCACAAAATCCGAAATTGGAAGAATTAGTAAGCATATACGGGATAATATAAAGACCCTGCTCAAGGATAAACTGAAGCTCAACCAGTGGAGGAACACCATGGCCGTCACTAAATGGTTCATAGCAATAACTAACAAAAACAATACAGCCTTCATCCAATTCAATATCGCAGACTATTACCCATCCATCACTGAATACGCACTTCTAGAGCTCTAGAATTAGCAGCCCAGCACGTACTCGTCTCACAAATGATATCAGGATCATCAAGCACTGCCACAAATCCCTCATCTTCCGTGACCACAAACCATGGATAAAAAAATTAATAACCAACTGTTCGGATGTAACCATGGGTAGCTTTGATGGTGTGAAGGGGTGCGAGCTGGTTGGTGCCCTGATTTTTTCCCAACTATCAAAAATAATCAGAAACACCGATATGAGATTATATACAGACCATATTTACCAACCCCTCCGCTCGGGCAGGATATAACACAAGGTCAATTTTTAAGCGGAGTTTAACAGGTTTGAATTCAGAGTTTCCTTCTCCTAGACTAGTTGCTCACCAAGGCTGAAGAACCTAGTCTTCCCTACTATTTACCCATAGCTGTAGGGAGAATAATTGGATTCATACCTTTCCCAAGGGTATTAGTGCTATGTGAAATGCAATCAGTCTCGTCCAGGATTTGAACTCGTGTCGCCGTGTCCATTTCCTACGACGAAAACCATTACCCCACGCGCACATGAGATTATATACAGACGACGGTCTAATCATCATTAAGAACCTAAATGGATCTAAACTAGATAGCAACAGAAATAGGATATATAACACACTAAAATTGCTGTGATTTTAAATTAATCAAAAAATGGTAAATTTCCTTAAATGTAACACTAAACTTAAGTAAAGGCACATTCGAGCGATATAAAAACGTGAACGATACACCCATCTACATACACACTTCTTCAAATCCCCCACCTCAATTACCAAACAAATACACAAAATCAATTAGCCGCAGACTATCAGGCATTTTCAACAAATACAAACACATATACGACAACGCAGTAAAAAACAACGGTTACAAACAAACACTAGAATATACACCTCCAAAAAGCAAACCTAAACACAGGAATAAAAATATAACTTAGTACAACCCGCCTTACAACAAATGGGTTACATCAAACATCGGAGGGAGGCGTCCTCGTGGTGTAAAGGTTAAAGCAATGGACTGCGGAATCGTAGTAAGCGAGTTTCGTACTCCAGTCGGGCTATTACGTTCACTTTCGGGCAAATACCCTTGGGAAAGGTATGAACCCTCTTATCCTTCCAGCTATGGGTTAAATAGTACCACTACTGTTCTTCTAGGAGAACAGCTCTGGCATTAAATAACCTACAACGGTTGATATGCCATTAAACAAAGAAACCAATCAAACATCGGCAGGGACTTCCTAAATCTAATAAGCAAGCACTTCCCTAATCATAGGCCCCAAGCTAAAATTTCAACAGAAACAATATAAAGGTCTGCAACAGTTGCACAAGTAACATGTCTCAAATCATAAAAGCCACAACAAAAAGATCGAATCCATCCACAGCACCACACACTCCAACAATCAATGCAATTATGGGGATAAAGAAACATGCCTCCGACTAGAAACTGCCTACAGAAAAACGTAATGGACAGAGCCACTGTAAAAACCAACAGCTCAGTCAAGCAATACATAGGTGCAACGGAGGGTACCAAAAACAAAGAATATATAACCACAAACTTTCCTTCAGTAACAGAAATTACTCATCTAACACTTCTTTATCTACGAACATATGGTCCCTAAAAGACATGAACATCTCACTCATCATCACCTGGGATATACTAAAACTAGCACCCACCTACAACAAGACATCAAAAAATGCCTTCTTTACCTCCACGAAAAACTAGCTATTATCACCTTCTCATCACAAAACACTCTGCTCGACAAAAAATTAGAAATTCTATCCAAATGCAGACATGAGAACAAACATCTACTCTCACATTTTGACCCATACACATAACCCATCCACTCACCTTTACCACCTCTACTTCAATAAATCCCCCCCACAAATGACCCCACATCACACCCGACGCACCGTAAGTACCACTTTCTTCTATGAATCAACAAACCCGATGCACTATAGGAACTACCTTCCTCCATTAAATCCTTATATCTATCCTCATGTACTCCTACAACCTGTTGACATTATGTTGGCCATCTTTTCATAAGTGTTAGTAATACACAGTATATTTAACATATCCCCTACGCACACACCATCATATATTACAATAACGTATATGTAACATAACATTACACAATATAGATAGCTTGTAAAAATTATTATAACCCAACACAACTCTTCACCTATTACCCTTACGTCTCAGATCTATCATGCCTACACGTCAAATCATATATTCGTTTCCTTAAATATCCAATGATAATGATTTGCTCGTTAATTAAAATCATCACC